>PVKU01006919.1:0-95528 GCA_004027475.1 Anoura caudifer
AAACTATTTTTTGTATCAAGTAAACAACTAATACCTTATAATATAAATATACTTTACAATTTATAAAATACTCCCACATAGTTTCAACTCCACTATGAGTTAATACATCAGTAGATGCCTTTTTTAAAATTCAAATTTCTTCAGAATGCCAGCAGCCTTTGCATTAGCAAAAAAGTTCTTACAAAGTTAATTCTTAAAATCAGCTCTCCAAGGCAGCAGAGCATTCTCAGTCCTTGTCATTTGTGTTTCACAGAGAAGGGAGATGGCAAGAAGGGTGTGTGGTATAAAACAAGACACATGAGGTCCAGGGAACTAGGGCAGTCAGTTGGTGCAATAAGACAAAAATATGTCGCTGCTCCTCTTCTAATTGTTTTTCTGCCCACACTGTCTGGGAATTTCAAAAAGATATCATCTGATCCTTCCATTTTAGACTATTCTATAGGAGGCCTAAAGGACTCTATTGTTCATGAACCCCACTTCAGAAGACATTGTGATAAAATGATACTGAATAGTGTGGTTAACTTCATTAGAACTAGAAAACATGCAATGCTATGAATATAAAAACACCCTCACTCTCAGATTCCTTTATAAACCAGGTTATAACTCTAAAACGCAGTCATAAATGAGCTTACATTTCTATGCTGCAGCAAGGAGTAAACGTGTGTGAGTATTTATAGCTATTTAGTTCCTTCAGAGCATCACCTTGATTGATGTTGGTCTATTAACCCAGGTAACCAAGTTGTAAAGTAAGGAAAAGAAAATAATGGTTTTGGTACTGGCTATTTTACTTTACCATAACAGAAAAGAGAGGAAAAACATCTTTTTATTGAAAAGTGCTGAGAAGAAAACACATTTACCCATCTATAAAGTCTGTTTCAAAGTTTCTTATTTTAAAATAGCATTATTGATCAGCCTGTGCTAACTTTGCCTTTTGGCAACTTATTTAAAGAAAGACATTGCTGTGATCTAAACTAATGTTACCACTGTAGTCTACATTTAACATATTGTTTTTCAGAAGTTATTTTATTTTGTCATGTTGAGATATTAGGGTTCTTTTCTTTTCATTTCATTTTGTCAATTCTAAAAGTCCCTCACTTAAGCTTAACAGAACAAACAATTTCTTTCTGAGAGCCTATGAAATAAATAACATAAGAATGATAAAATATAGATTTCAAAAAAAGATGAGGAAATAAACATTACAGAAGTTTGGACAATTCCACTCATGAAATAAAACTGCAAATTTCAATTTTTCACCTTACTAAAAAAATTAAGCACCTTATTTTACTGTCTTTAAGATTAGAAAATATTTTAGAGGCAGTCCAATCCATTTGTTATTACAAAAGTAAAAAACAATAAGAAGGATTAGCAAAAAAACTTGCCAAAGATGACAGTACAATCTCTTGTTTCTACTCTTGGGAGGAGGAAAGGTATAATAGCCCATTTTAAATTTACTTCACTTACTATCAGTATCTATCTCATTTGCTTAAAAATTGTATAGATTCTATGGATGCGTTCATGAATGAGACATGTCTTGATGAAAAGCGAAATCATCATTTTAGGAGTGCTTCCACGAGGAAGCTGCCTGTTTGCTTCAAGGTGGTATTTACTTTTTAGATTTCTTTAAAATTTAGGCTCAAACATTTCCAGAATTAGATAGTTTATCCTTGCAACAAACTCCGTTGCAATCAGTGCTGCACAGGGAAGAACGGAGTTTACAGTCAAAGAGGCCTGAGTGGCTGGATGAAAAAAATAATCAAAGAGAGAAAAGTGCAGGAAGTTGTCGGTGGTAAGAATTTAAAGCAGAGAAGTGGCAGAAGGAAAAGGGAGAGAATATGGAAAACAACAGGTATGTATTGTTATGAAAACTAACAGAAGTTAATTTTAACATTTTATATCCCACCTTTCTCATGAAAACTTAAATAGGACAAAAATATTTAGAATTATCAAATGCTCAAATTTTTAGGCAAAAAGAAACTTTTGAGATCATTACTGACATCTCTAATAAGTATTTATATTTCCTCCTATCTACAAATGTCTTTTCAAAATCATTATAAAGTACACTTTATAAAATATCTACATTGTTCTGAAGCCTAACTGCATGCAGATGAAGTGACTCACCATGTGATGCTCTTGGAGGAGGGTAAGCCAAATCTTAATGCCTTATTAATGTTCTCAAAAAAATTAGTTGTGACAAGGTAACTTGTTAATCTCACACATTAGAAGTTATCCACAAATCCAGTAATGTAAGAATTATCTAGAGAATGTCTATTTATAAAATAATCCCTTATAGAAATATGACAAGAAAACTGAATTCTATAATTTAAAGTCCATAACATATTTAACCACAGTGGGTAAATTTTTGATATTCTAGTAAAGAAGAAATGAAAAATCTTTTTGTTTCAAATATTGCTCCCACTCCTTCAGTCTCACAAAACTAATTACTGGATGAAATGTATTTACTGCATTGAGTAAGAATAAGGAGTTCTACAAAAACTTCAATGACACCAAAAAAGCATGTTTCCTTATCCTTGTAGCAATCATGCAGTGACATATCCTGTGTTATTTGTATGACATTGAGAACCTAATTTCTAAATTTGACAAAGCACTGGTTTTGGGTCCCGCGTGCTTAATTTCCTTGCCCTGCAATAATTCTGATCCCATTCCATTTCAGCTGTGCATAATTGATCTGGGTAATGGCAAGGCTGTGTGCATGCATGCACATGTGCACGGAGGCTCTCCACAATGCATGTCTTCCTAACAAAAGGAGATCAGGGACCTAGAAGAAAATCATTTAAACTTCTTTCCTGATGACATAGTAGGGCAACAGACAATGCATGAAAACCCTCCTGTCTTTCACTCTACTGTAGCACATTAAATAAATTTGAGGAGCTATCAAGTGCCTTTCAATGTCAGTCAATAACCTGAGGAAGAGGCCTTGCTGTTGACAACTGGAAATGTGGGGGCCCTGAGTTGCAGAAGCTGTCTTTTAAAGGGCTCTTCCTCACATCAGTAAAGCATATTAATCAGCACTATATTTTTGACTAATATGTGTGTAATTCTTCTCATCTCCACAATGTTTTCAGAGAAATCATTTATGAAGTGGCAATATTTAGCATGAAACAATCAGTAAACTCTCTAACTGTAGGGGGAAGGGATATATCTAGTACATAAAAAGCTCACATCCTTTCAGTCAGTGGTTTCCAGAATTTAGATATTCACCAAACATGTAATTCACATGTAATTTTACTGTCTTATGCCATAAACAACCTGAACAGCCATATTTATCAGCCCTAAAGACTCATATAGATTATTATTATTATTACTATTATCATTATTATTTTATCATAGAAGGCATTTTTAAAAATCTATTATCATAGCATCATAAAGGAAAGAACATATGAGCACTTAAAATACAAAATGTATAATTGCCAAATGTAATACAGACTTTTAAATGAAGTAACTTTAGCTTCACGAAAAACCCCTGCATTATCCTCACATCACATTCTCATTACACAGAGGCTGATGAAGGAAAACACTTGTCATCCTCCACAGAGCAGGGTTTGGAAAATACTGCTTTATCTGTTATTTTAGAAAAAGCAAAAAGATCCTTTAACATTTGGTGAAAATTAAGGTTTATAATTTCTATAGCAAGCAGTTATGTCTGTGAAAGAGTGACTTACCTGCTGCTGTCAAAATCAGTGACAGACTTTGACACAAGCTGTGAAAGAAGCATCTGTGTGACTAATGACCTGGCACACACATTCACTTGGTGGCCAAGTGCCAGTATGCTATCTGGATGGTTAGCTTCAGACTCAGATGTTCCTACTTAATTCCTGAATGGGGCTCTGACAGCAACAAAATTCCTGTGGATTCTGTCTTATCATTTCTAGACTCCATCTTCTCCTTATCCACACCATTGCCAAATGCACTCTTCTGTTCCCCAGAAGGGCTCTTACCTTGGAGGAAGACCAGGAAAAAGAAAAAATAGATCACTGGAGGTAGAATATTCGAGTGCCAAACAGACAGTGACACATCGGTAGGACTTAAAATGGCCTACATGTCTCTGAAACGTTATTTATGTGTGGATTTACCTACACGCCAAAGCATTTTGCTTTACAGGTGAAGGGGGTTCCTCTTCTTCACCCAGGAACTACTGCCCTTGCAGACTCCATCAATCAGGTCTTCTTTGCAGACTTTCCTTGCCCTTCTCTATCTTACCCACAACAAAGGGTAAATTAAATAAAGTCAAATAAGGTGAGGCCAGACATAAAGTTAAGCCTTAAAATATATGTTAGGAACTCCGCGTGCTTCTCAGAAATGGATTTTAACTTTAGCTTTATACTTGCTAGCAAATAATTCAAAGGCAGAAGCACAGTTAGTTATGATTCAGTGTTTATGTGTCTCTAAACAAACCAGTTGCAAAGGAGAACATATACGTGGCTGGTACTGACATGAAAGAGAAGTTTCTCCTGTGGGCCTTCATGAAGAGAAAACTGTGAATGTAGGGAAGAATCATTAACAATAGCCTCATGGTAAACGCAGTGGGTTTCAAAGACCTGTTCCTTCTAACATCACTCAGCATAAGCTTATTGCAAATGCCATTCCACCATTTAGTAAAAGCATTCCCAGACAGTGATCCAGAATTCCTGTCTGCCTGGCTCAGATGAGGTAGATTTAAGAGTAGCTAGGTAAATGGACAGACCACATGTCCTTCAGACAATCTTTCAGAAATATTGTTTCCCCCAGCTGAGCTTCTGTTAAGTGTTGAATGGCAGTGAGTTTAAGATTATATTCACTGACAAGTACCTGGAGTGCAGCGATTCTGTTTTTCTGGTTAAATGCAAAGCCATATGTTGTAACAACTCCTCAACCCAGAGGCCCAAATGACATTTTCTTATGAAAGTTGACAGGAACACATGCTTGAAGAGAAAGCCACTCCACCTGCACATGGAGATAAACAAGAGAGCATCTATGGGTAAGGCCAAGGTTATTTCTTACAAAAAGTAATTACTCTCCTGCTCAGAAATAAAAACATGATCAAAGTGCCAAAGATCAGTGCCACATAATAAGAGCATAACAATTTTCTGCTAGATTAATTTTAACCTTTTAACAAAATACCATGCCAACATGGAGGAACCAAATTTTGTTCCATCCTGCTACCACCACCTGCCTCCAAGGATGTTTCATCCCAAAGGAAGAAGATTGCTACTGAAAATCAAGGATTTTTTTTTTGTCCATTCTGCTAATGAGTGAGGTATTCCCTTTGATAAGTAAATTAACGACCAGAAAAAATGGCTGACTTCATTTTTCTTATACATGCCTGCTTGTAAAACACTGGAATATAGAGATAAGGTTGAATGTTACCCTTCTCAGAGAAATTTCAGCCGTTCCTCTTTTCTTTTTTCCTGTCTAAGCCTTTCTCCCACACACATGAAGTGAGGGAATCTGAGATTGCTTGTCAGAACTGCTGCCTCCATAAAAATACTCCCTAAAAAAAACCATCAGGTTAATGCTGGCTCTTCTCATGCTTGAAAAAGAAAGTATTTGCAATTCCTACCATCACTGGAATGGGCAAAAGGAGCTATCCAATGGTCTAGGCTAAGTTATCAAATTTCCACCTAGGGGTGTGGAACAAAAATCTTTGTCATGGATTTGTTCTTACATATCTGCCCACAGAGGTCTTGAAAGAATATCAATTAAAGGTGATCTATATGGATATATGAGATCTGTCCAGAAACAGTCCATCCATTATTAATATAATGAGAATGGTTTTTATGTCATCCATGTAGCCCAGCAGCCAAGCAGAGTGGACTGGAGTGCACATGCACGGATAATGACAATTTCATTGCACTAGTCAGTGGGGGTGGTAGACACTGTTGAGTGAGCATATATACTGTATGGCCATCACATTCAAAATGACTGAGAGAGTAGAGCAACAAATCTGCATCAAATATTGTGTTGAGCTTGAACATTCCTCCATGGAAACTATTCAGATGATTCAGAAGGCCACAGCTATGGGCAACTGGTGAATGGCAGCTTCATCATGACAACATGTCCACTCTTGCATCACATCTTATGCAGATTTTTGGTGAAACATCAAATCACCCACGTGGCTCAGCCTCCCTATAGCCCAGATTTGGTACCCTGTGACATCTGGCTTTCTCAAAAACTAAAATCACCATTAAAAAGGAAGAGATTTCAGACTGTCAATGAGATTAAGGAAAATACGATGGGGCAGCTGATGGCAACTGATAGAACTGTGTGAGGTCCCAAGGTGCCTATTTTGAAGGAGAGTGAGGTGCCAGTGTCCTATGTACAATGTTCCTTGTATCTTCTCCAATAAATATCTCTTTTTCATTTTTCATAGTGCATGGCTGGGTATCTTCTGGAGAGACCTTTCATCTATGGCAAAAATACAGGATGCAGCACAAATAATGCCCCTCTTTTATTACAAAATCTTTTGTGACAGAATCATAAGCATATAATTGCATAATATAACAAGATCACACTCAAGCATAACACATGACAACTTAGGTAAAATGTTAATATTAAAACTATAAGTTATTACACCCATATTATTACCCTACCAACCACACTCAAGCAGGCATTACTTCTGCCAGACCCTGTATAATCATAATATTGTATGAGTGTGGTCAATAGTGGAATAAAAATGTCTGGGATGTATTTCTTGGAAAAATACATGTTTGAAATAAATGTATCAAAATAAATTAGCAAGTATTTTTAATGGATCACCTAAAAGATAATACAATTATCTATAATTTGAGGAGAGCAAAAGGTGTCCTTAAGAAAAATGGAAGGATAGAAAAGAAATTAAATCCCAGCAGATGAACTCTGCTCAGACCATTAGGATCCATTATGCCTGGGCAGCAAACCTACATACCACCAAAGTTTCATAATTGATTACAATACATCCAAGTATTAGAAGAATTAACAATTAAGAAGGGAGAACAGAGGATGTATATACATATAGAACCTAATGTTTCTTGAAATACACATGAGAAAGTGGTGCCAGTAAGTGACAGTAGGGCACTTATGGCTAATAATGATTTTCTTTTTGTGATATTTAGTCTTTTTAACATATGTATTCTATTATCTCTAATTACTTCTTAATATTTTACAGTGAGATTTAAATTTGAGTTCAAAACTAATAGTGATTCCTTCTCTAACTTGAATTTCACATAATCGCACTATCAATCCAGAATTTAGTGGGATTTTTTGTGCATTGTTGCTATTGTTTATGTTTATATTGTTTTGATATACAATCTTTATTAACCTAGAAATTAGCAAACCAAATTTCAAACTTCTTAAGACAGAAGATGGAAAAAAGTAGCTTATTCTTAGTGAAAACCTATGCTTGAAAAGGAAAATACAAGTCTTCCCTTCTCAATACACAAGCCAGCTTTAAAAAGTCTGCCCTGCCCTCTGCTACTGGAAGTCTTCAGCAGCAATCTTCTTAAGCAACCTCACTGGAGCCACAGAGTGTATTCAGTTTGGTGGAACCTGCTAATGGGGACATGGAGAAGAACGCGCTGCTCATGAAGAAGCAACACTGCAGACCACTGGCTGGGCTGGAGAAACATGGAGATCAGCCTCCCAATTAAAAGACAAACTAAAAGCACACTCCATGGGACAGAAAAGTGAAGGGATTTATACATAGATTGCAACATCACACTTAAAGATATTTTTATAAAGTGAGTATACACATGGGGCACTAAGGTATGAGACAGCCTTCCTCCACATTCTAAGAAAACCCTCGTTTATATAACTACGTAAATAAATGTGTTTATATGCATATCTATATACATGTATGTATATGTATTTATAAATAACACATACATATGTCAACAGCATACTTTGTTTACTTTTGACAGGATCATCATGACTGGACCAGATGTTCATTTTATCCCTCTTTATAGGAGTATGTTATTCATTTTTTCTTCCTCTTATTTTCTAATTTACCAGAAACTTTTGTCCATGGGTAAAAATGTGAAAGAATAGAGAAGTAGCTGCAAATTTTCAGTTCAAGCACTAGAATAATTTGTAGTCACTTAGACAATGATAGTCAGTTACAGTCACTTACCTCATGCTGAAGGTAGGCTTTTTTATGGTAAACGAGGCTGTGGATAATACCTGAATGCATAATACCTGAATCTCTGGCTATATCTTGACTCACTTATTTACCACAAAAGGAACACTTTGTAATGCAAATGGGTAAGAGGGACATCCCAGGGATAACATCATATCTGTATATTTGAAGACTTCAGAACTAAGCTCTGGAAAGACCACTGAGCACCATTCCTTTCCTGGCTTTTGGGGTGCTCTTGGCAGAAGTCACTAAATTTTGAAGGCTGTAGAAAAGGAATTTCAAGCATCCGCCCTGTACTTTTAATTTTTTATTTGAAACAGTTGTCGGAACATAAACAAAAGCATGCAGAAATAAGTTCTATTTCAGAGCACATTGTTTGTACATGATAAAGGAGAGAGAGGCACAGCTCTGTTTTAAATGAAGGTTACTTGATTGGTAGAGCACAGAGACTTGTTGTCATAAGAGACTCTCCATTTAACCAAAACATAATGATAAAATCCCATGACAGTGTGTATCCACTGTTAATTAGAAGGCTCATCATTCAATGTCCCACCACCATCACTGAAGGGGGAATCTGTTTCACTATAGGAGTCTTCCTGTTCACTATTTATTCAGTTAGTCACTATAACTATTGAAAAGCAGTCATAACACTTAAAGTGGGTCCAATAAAAAATGCATATCATGGGGAAATTCTTCTCCAAAAAAACTCAATAAGCAATGGATAAAATTAAATTTGGTCAAAGTAGATTTTATGTATTATAAATATAAATGATCAAAGCAGTAATAATCAGAACATTTTATTCAAGGTTTATCTCATGCATTAAAATATATGAAAACTTTTTCTCTCATAAGAACAAGAAATACTATAAAAGCTTTTGTCAATTAAATATTAGTATACAATCAGCCAGAGTCAGATTTCTATAAGTTCACAAAGGAGCATAGTGTTGGAAGAATTTATCTCCCTTCATCATGTTTGCTTCTCTGATATACTCAAGGAAGAATTTTAGCATTTTAAAAGAGCATGTTAGTAAAAGATCTAAATGTAGAGTGGTTAGCACTGACCAGGTAGCTCAGATGGACAGACCATCACCTAGGTATACCAACACTTGGGTTTGATCCCCAATCAGGGCACATACAAGAATCAACCAAATGATGAATAAATAAGTGGAATAACAAATCAATGGTTCTGCTTTTCTCTCTCCCTCTCTCTCTTCCTTTCTCTCTCTAAAATCAATTACAAAATTTAAAAATGTAAACGCAGAGTGATTTCAGAGACTAACCAACATAAACTACTTGCAGGAATTGACCCTGGTGACAGAGGAATATAGTAGTTGGTGAAGAAGTAGGATAGCCCCTCCAGAGGGGACTTCCTCTTGATCATTACCACTTAAAAAATTATTAGATATATTCTTGTATTATTTGTATAATTGGAATTAAATTAAATGAATATTCAGGATCCAGCACAAGTAATATCTGCTCAAGTGTGGTTGGTAGGGTAATAATATAGGTGTAATACTTTATAGTTTTAATATGAACGTTTCACCTAAAAATGTCATGGTATTCTTGAGTGTGATCTCATTAGGTTACTGAATTACATGCTTATAATTTTGTAATAAAATATTTGGTACTCAGGATTCGTGCCATGCCCTGTGGAGAGTGCTATCAAAGGAATTGAAGGAGCTAGTGGCACAGACAAGTTCGTGAACAAACACTGCTATATCCTGGAGTACAAGAACTGGAGAGGATAGACTATTTGAGAGAAAAGAATTATACAAGCAGCACATAAAAAGAGAAATTGACTGTGAAGTAGGGAATATCTCAACAGAATGAGAAGTTTGCATTAGAAGAACAAGAAAAGTTCCACCTAAAATCTAGAGGGCAGTGAGAGGAATGTGCTACCTGAAGACCTAAGGTAGATAACATACAAGACAAAGCAGCAGTTGTGACAACCAGTAAGCCAGCTGGAGGGGAGAACCTACCAATGAATGAGTTACCAAAAAGCAAATCCCAAGTATAACAGGAGAGCCCAGACAAACTGAGTAAAGGGCAACCCTAGAGCCTCCAGATCAGGAGACCAAAGAGACTGTACCACTGAGTGCCACAGAACTCCTACCACAGAAGTCCACCCCATGAAGATATGCAGGCAAAGCAGAGCACTCTGAGATGCAGAAACAAACAAAAAGAGTCATCTAAAATAGGGAGACCAAGAAAGAACCCCCAACTAAAAGGAATGGAGGAATCCCCCAAAAAAGAGTTAAATAAAACTGAAGCTAGAAATTATTCAGACATGGAATTAAAAACATGGTTATAAGAATGCTCAAGGAACTCAGTGACACCTACAAAGAATGGAGTGCAAACTATGACAGCATGAAAAAATAAATAGAAATTATAAAAAGAACAAGAAAGAAATGAAGAATACAATATCTGAAATAAAAAATACACTAGAAGGAATTACAAGCAGCCTAGAGGAAGCAGAGGACCAAATCAGGAAGCTGGAAGAAAAGGTAGAAAGAAATACCCAGGCTGAGCAACAAGATGAAAAAAGACTCAAAAAGTATGAGGATAGTTGCAGGGGTGTTCAACCCATGGCCTGCAGGGAACATGGACCCCAGGATGGCTAGAAGTGCAGCCCAACAAAAAATGGTAAATTTACTTAAAACATTTTTATTTTGCTTATCAGTTTTTGTGTATTTAATGCATGGCCTGAGACAACTCTTCTTCTGCTGCTGTGGTCCAGAGACACCAAAAGGTTGGACATGCTTGATTTAAATGAACTTCAGGACAACATGAAATGTAACAACATTTGCATCATAGGAATACGAGAAGAAGAAAAGGAGCAAGGGATAGAAAACCTGTTTAAAAAATAAGGACAGAAAACTTCCCTAACTTGGGGAGGAGAAATGTCATGCAAGTTCAGGAAGCACAGAGGACCCAATCAAGGTGAACCCAAAGAGGCCTACTCCAACACACATTATAATTAAAATGTTAAGTGTTAAAGACAAAGAAAGAAACTTAAAGGCAGCAAGAGAGAAACTGATAGTAACAAAGGAGCTCTAATAAGGCTAGCAGCTGATCTCAACAGAAATACTACAAATAAGAAGACAATGACAAGAAATATTCCAAGTATGAAAAGCAAAGGCCTGCAACCAAGACTACTCTACCTAGACAGGCTCTTAATTAAAATGGGAGGTGAAATAAGGAGCTTCCCAGACAGAAGAAGACTGAAAGAATATACCTCCAGCAAACCAGTATTGAAACATATGCTAAAGGAACTGCTTTAAGAAGATGAAGGAGGACTGGCTGCTGTGGCTCAGTGGATTCAGTGCCAGCTGGCAAATGAAAAGGTCAGTAGTTTGATTCCTAGTCAGAGTACATGCCTGGGTTGCAGACCTGGTGTCTGGTTGGGGGCATGTACGAGGCAACCACACATTGATGTTTCCCTCCCTCTCTTTCTCCATCCTTTGTCCTCCCTCTGGAAATAAATTCTTTAAAAAAAAAAAAGAAGAAGATGAAGGAAAATAATGAGAGAGAGAGGAACATAAGAACAAAGAAAAATAGCATTAAATAAGAACCTATCAATAATAACCTTAAATGTAAATGAATTAAATGTTACAACCAACATAAATAGGGTAGTTATATGGATAAGAAAACATGAACAGCACATATGCTGCCTACAAGAGACCCACCACAGAACAAAAGACCTACACAGACTATAAGTGGACAGTTGGAAAAAAATATTCCAAGGAAATGGACAGGAAAAAAAGTTGGGGCATCAATACTTACATTAAACAAAATAGATTTCAAAACAAAGGTCATAAAAAACAGAGAAGGATACTTCATAATACTTAGGGGAGTAATCTGTCAAGAAGATATAGCCCTTGAAAACATATATGCACCCAACATAGGATCACTCAAATATATAAGGAAAATCTTGTAGAACTTCAAGAAAGATATAGACACCAACACACTCACAGTAAGGGGTTTTAACACCCCACTGCCAACAATGCAGAGATAGTCCAAACAAAGAATCAATAAAGATATTGTGGTACTGAATGACATTCTAAATCAAATGGTCTTAATTAATATATATGAAACCTCTCACCCCAAAGAAGCAAAATACACATTCTTTACAAATGCACATGAAATATTCTCAAAGACCATATGATAAGACACAAAATAAGACTCAACAAATTCAAGAAAATTGAAATTATACCAAGCATTTTCTCAGATCACAATGGCTTGAAACTCAAGGAGAAAAACTCAAAAACAATCAAATCCATGGACACCAAATAACACATTATTAAACAATGAATGGGTAAACAATGACATCAGATAATAAATTAAAAAGTGTCTGGAAACAAATGAAAATGAACACATAGTACTCCAAAACCTATGGGACAGAGCAAAGGAGTCCTGGGAGGGAAGTTCATAGCAATACAGGGTTACCTAAAAAAAAATGTTTCAAATAAACAACCTAATTCTATATCTATAAAAACTAGAGGAACAACAGCAAACAAAGCACAGAGCAAGTAGAAGAAAGGAAATGATCAAGATTACAGCAGAATTAAATGACATAGAGACTAAAAGAACAATTCAAAGGATCAATAAATCCAGGAGATGGTTCTTTGAAAAGATTTTAAAAAATGACAAGCCATTAACAAGACTCATCAAGAAAAAAAGAGTGAGAACCCACATAAATGAAATAATAAACAGAAGTTGAGAAATACAACAGATACCAAAGAAATGCTAAGGGTTGTCAGAAATTACTGTGAACAAAAATATGCCAAGAAATTTGAAAACCTAGATGAAATGGACAATTTTCTAGAAACATATAGTCCTCCAAAACTGATTCAGAAGAAGCAGAAAGCCTGAATAGACCAATAACAGCTAAAGAAATTGAAGCAATATTTAAAAACTCCTGGCACACAAAAGCCTGGGACCAAAGGGCTTCACAGGTGAATTTTCCCAAACACTTAGGGAAGAGCTGACCCTGATCCTTCTCAAACTATTCCAAAAAATCCAAGAAGAGGGAAGACTCCCAAACTCTATTTATGGGGCCAACATTATCTAATTCCAAAATCAGATAAAGAAACAACAAGGAAAGAAAACTACAGGCCAATATTGCTGATG
Source organism: Anoura caudifer (assembly GCA_004027475.1). Taxonomy (NCBI): domain Eukaryota; kingdom Metazoa; phylum Chordata; class Mammalia; order Chiroptera; family Phyllostomidae; genus Anoura; species Anoura caudifer. The sequence continues at coordinate 13,238 of PVKU01006919.1, forward strand.
AAAATAAATGTTAAAATGCTCTACAACATAATGGCAATCCAAATCCAGCAATACATTAAAAAGATTATACACCATGATCGAGCGGGATTCATCCCAGGGATACAAGGATGGTACAATACATGCAAATCAATAAATGTAATACATCACATAAACAAAAGGAAAGACAAAAACCACATGATCATATCAATAGATGCAGAAAAAGTGTTTGATAAAGTACAACACCCATTTATGATAAAAACACCTAGCAAAGCGGGAGTAGAGTGAACTTACACCAACATAATAAAGGCCATATAGAAGAAACCTGCAGCCAACATGATATTCAAAAGGCAAAATCTAAACACGTTCCCCCAAGATCAGGAACAAGACAAGAGTGTCCACTTTCACACTTCTATTTATCATAGTATTGGAAGTTGTAGCCACGGTGGTCAGACAAGAAAAAAAAAATAAAAAGCATCCAAATTGGAAAGGAGGAAGTAAAACTGTCATTATTTACAGATGACATGACAATGTACACAGAAAATCCTATATGCTCCATGAAAAAACTACTTGACCTAATAAGTGAATTTGGCAAAACAGTGGGATACAAATCAATATTCAGAAATCGAAGACATTTTTGTACACTAACATTGACATATCAGAAACAAAAGCTACAGGAAAAATCCCATTTACTATAGCAACAAGAAAAAAAAAAAAATACCTAGGTATAAATTTAACCAAGGATGTGAAAGACCTGTACTCAGAAAACTATACAACACTGAAGAAAGAAATTAAGGAAGACACAAATAAATGGAAGTATATACTGTGTTCATGGATTGGAAGAATTAGCATCATTAAAAGGTCCATCTTACTCAAAGAAATCTAAGATTCAACCCAATCCCTATCAAAATGTCAATGACATATTTCAGAGGTATAAAACAAATATTTTCAAAAATTTTATGTGGAACCATAAATGACCCCAAATAGCCTCAGAAATTTTGAGAAAGAAGAACAAAGTTGGATAGACCAAATGCCTGATGTCAAACTATATTACAAGGCCACTGTAATCAAAACAGTCTGGTACTGACATAAGACTAGACATATAGACCTATGGAAAAGAATAGAGAGCCCAGAAATAAATCCATGTCTCTATGGTCAATTAATATTTGACAAACATAGCAGGAACATACAATGGAGTACAAATAGCCTCTTCAATAAATGGTGTTGGGAGATCTGGACAAGTACATGCAAAAGAATGAAACTTGATCACCAACTAACTCCATACACCAATATAAATTCAAGATGGATAAAAGACTTAAATATAAGTTGGACACCATAAAAATCCTAGAGGAGAACATAGGCAGGAAAATTTGAGATATCCCAGCAATATTTTCACTGATATGTCCTCTAGGGCAAGGGATATAAAGGAAAGAATAAACAAATGGGATTATACCAAATTAAAAAGCTTCTGCATGGCTAAAGAAAACATCAACAAAATGAAAAAATCAACCATATGGGAAAACATATTTTCCAATAATACCTGGGACAAAGGTTTGATTTCCAAAATAAATAATGAACTCATAGGACTCCACACCAGGAAGACAAAACTCAATTAAAAATGGACAAAAGGGGAAGGAAGATGGCATCGTGGTAGGAAGGAGCAGATTCCATTTCCCCCTGCTCATGGGAGAGGAACCTGGCCAATCTGCACAGAAACAGAATGGTCAACCAGCAGAAACAGCATATTTGAATGTAGGAGATTGAAGGTTGTAGCGGTCATTGAAAAATTGGACAGTAAGGAGAGTGCTTCAGAACAATAAGAGCCCAGAGATCAGCATGGAAACCAGGGCTGCTGAGGCCCCGGCCGGTGCTTGCCAGGCCTAATACAGCGCTTTAGGGAGGGAGCCAGGTCCACGTGTGACAGCAGGCAGCTGCACAACCGAAGACGCCTGCATGAAAATGAAGACAACTGCGCGCAACTGTGGGCACTCCCGCGCACGCTACTGCAGACGATGTGGGACTGGGGACCTGTGGCCCGCCCGGAACCCAGGGAGTGCGAGCAATCCATGGGAGAATCAGAACCTGCGCATGTGAACCCAGGGAGTGTGCACAATCCATGGGAAACCCAGAGCTCACTCCCGTGAAATTGGGGTGAGTGCACAGCATAGGAGACCCAAGCTCACACCCATGAACTCTGGAAAGTTCGTGCTCCCCAGGAGGCTCAGAACATACCCCCGAGGCCCTGTGCAGAGAGGCACCAGTCTAGCGCTGGGAGGATTAGCCAAAGATAACTGAGTGCTGAACAGGGAGAAAAGTGATAACATCACCCCTCGGCCTTTGCAGCCAGCAAAACCAGAAAATCCAGCTTGGCAAGTGTGAAAACAGCAAGAGTTTTTGTTTGTTTGTTTGTTTGTTTGTTTGTTTCTTCATTTTTCTTTTTTAAATATTTTTTATTATTTTTATTATTTTTATCTTATTTACTCTTTAACTCCTTTGCTTCTCTTTTCTTCTTTCTTGTTTTATTCCTTCTTTCTTTCCAATGATATCTCTTCTTCCTTCCTCTTTTTTTCTTCCTTTTTCATTTTTTTCTTCCTCTTTTCTCTTTTTAAATACCCATGAATGAGACAAAAAAAAAAAAAAAAAACACCCTGGAACAGTGAAAAAATCAGAATTGGTCCCAAAGAGGGGGCATTCCAACAGCTGAGACAGTAGAAGCTGTGAACACCAGGATACCCAAAGGAGACAGCACCAATGAATCTCACAGGTATTCTACCACAGAAGTTCACACCATAAACCCAGGGAACCAGAACAAATCAATTTAAGAAGCTGAGCCTAACAAGAAGAGTCTCACACACAATGGAAAGACAAACAAACAATCCCCAAATGAAAGGAAAGGAGGAAGCCCCAGAAACAATGCTAAATGAAATGGAGGCAACTCAACTATCACATTCTGAGTTCAAAGCAATCATTCTCAGGAAGCTCCATGAGCTCTCAATGAGCTACCAGAAACTACAGGGAAGCTAGGAGGAACTCACTGCAAACTATATCAACATGAAAAAGGAAATAGAAACTATCAACAAGGACCAAGAGGAAATGAAGAATACAACTTCTAGACAGAAGAACAAAGTGGAAGGAATCAAAAGCAGAATTGATAAAGCAGAAGATCAGATCAGTGAGTTGGAGGACAAAGTAGAAAAAAAACACAAAGAAAGAGCAAGAAAAGGAAAAGAGGCTCAGAAAGAATGAAGAGGGATTAAAAGAAATGCAAGACAATGTGAAATGTAATACTATCCATATAATAGGAACACCAGGAGAAGAGCAGGGGATAGAAAACCTATTTGAAAAAGTAATAATGGAAAACTTCCCTGATCTGATGAGAGAAAAAGTCACATAAATCCAGGAAACACAGAGAGTCCCAATCAAGAGGAGCCCAAAGAGACCCACTTCAAGACACATCATAATTAAAATGGCAAAATTCCAAGACAGAGAATTTGAAAAGCCATAAGGGAGAAAAAGGAAGTAACATATAAGGGAGCCCCAATAAGGTTAGCAGTTGACTTCTCAATGGAAACGCTCCAAGCCACAAGAGAATGGCCAGAAATATTCCAAGTAATGAGAACCAAAGGCCTGCAAGCAAGACTATTTTACCCAGCAACACTTTCAATCAAGATAGAAGGCCAAATAAGGAGCTTCCCAGACAAAAGAAGTCTAAAAGAACACACCTCTACCAAACCAGTTCTGCAAGAGATACTAAAGGGACTGCTTTAAGGAAAGGAAGGAAAAGAGAGAGAGAGAGAGGAACACAGGTACAAAAATGGCAGTGAATAAGTACCTATCAATAATAACCTTAAACATAAACAGATTAAATGTTCCAATCAAAAGGCATACACTAGTTGAATGGATAAGAAAGCATGACCCACACATCTGCTGCCTACAAGAGACCCACCACAGGACAAAAGACCTACACAGACTCAAAGTGAAGGGCTGGAAACAAATTTTCCAAGCAAATGGACAGGAAAAAAAGCGGAGGTAGCAATACTCATATCAGACAAAATAGACTTCAAAAGAAGAGCCATAAAGAGAGACCCAGAAGGTCACTTCATAATACTCAAGGGAAGAATCCACCAGGAAGACATAAACATTGTAAGTATATATGTACCCAACATAGGAGCACCTAAATACATCAAGAAAATCTTTGAGGACTTCAAGTAAGTTATTGACAGCAACACAATTATAGTAGGGGATTTTAACACCCCACTGTCAAAAATGGACAGATCTTCCAAACAAACTATCAACAAAAATATTATGACATTGAACAATGTCCTAGATGAAATGGACTTAACTGATACATATAGAGCCCTTCATCCCAAAGAAACTAAATACACATTCTTTTCTAATGCACATGGAACATTCTCAAAGATAGACCACATGATAGGACACAAAACAAGCCTCAATAAATTCAAGAAAATTGAAATCATGCCAAGTATTTTCTCCAACCACAAGGGACTGAAACTAGAAACCAACCCCAAGGGGAAAAACCAAAAATCCTCAAAAACATGGAGATTGAATAGCATGCTATTAAACAATGAGTGGGTCAACTATGAAATTATGGAAGAAATCAAAAAGTTTCTGGAAACAAATGAACATGAACTCACAGCAACCCAAAACTTATGGGACACAGCAAAGGCAGTCCTCAGAGGGAAGTTCATAGTGATACAGGCCTTCCTAAAAAAGATAGAAAGATCTCAAACAAATAACCTAACCCTGTACCTACAAGAACTTGAGGAACAACAACAAAGACAGCCCAGAGCAAGTAGAAGGAAGGAAATAACCAAGATCAGACCAGAATTAAATGACATAGAGAAAAAAAGCACAATTCCAGGGATCAATAAATCCATAAGCTGGTTCTTTGTAAAGATAAACAAAACTGACAAGCCTTTAAGCAGGCTTATCAAGAAAAAAACAGAGAGGACACAAATAAACACAATCAGAAATGAAAGAGGGGAGATTACAATTGACACCACAGAAATACAAAGGATTGTAAGAAATTACCATGAAGAACTGTATGCCAAGAAATTTGAAAGCCTAAGTGGAATGGACAAGTTTCTAGAAAAACATAATCTTCCAAAACTCAATGAAGAAGAAGCAGAAAGCCTGAACCGGCCAATAACGGCAGATGAAATGGAAGCAGTAATCAAAAAACTCCCAACACACAAAAGCCCTGGACCAGATGGTTTCACAGGAGAATTTTACAAAGCATTTAAGGAAGAGCTAACCCTTAGCCTTCACAGACTTTTCGAAAAAATCCAAAATGATGGAAGACTCCAAAACTCTTTTTATGAAGCCAGTATCATTCTAATCCCAAAACCAGATAAAGACATAACAAAGAAAGAAAACTTCAGGCCCATATTGCTGATGAACATAGACCCTAAATCTTCAACAAAATATTGGCAAACCGCATCCAACAATACATTAAAAAGATCATACATCATGACCAAGTGGGATTCATCCCAGGGATGCAAGGATGGTTCAACATTCACAAATCAGTAAATATAATACACCATGTAAACAAAAGCAAAGACAAAAATCACATGATCATATCAATAGATGCAGAAAAAGCATTTGATAAAGTACAGCACCCATTTATGATAAAAACACTCAGCAAAGTGGGAATTGAGGGAGCATTCCTCAGCATAATAAAGGCCATATATGAGAGACCTACAGCCAACATCATACTCAACGAGCAAAAATTAAAATCTTTTCCACTAAGATCAGGAACAAGACAAGGTTGTCCACTTTCACCACTTCTATTCAATATAGTATTGGAAGTATTAGCCACAGCAATTAAACAAAAAAAGGAAATGAAAGGCATCCAAATTGGAAAGGAGGAAACAAAACTATCATTGTTTGCAGATGACATGATAGTGTACATAGAAAGTCCTATAGACTTGGCCAAAAAGCTGCTTGACCTAATACATGAATTTAGCCAAACAGCAGCATACAAAGTCAATATCCAGAAGTCAAAGGCATTTTTGTATACCAACAATGAAACAGCAGAAGCAGAAGTCAAGAAAATATCCCATTTGTTACAGCAAAAAGAAAAATAAAATACCTAGGAATAAACCTAACTAAGGAGGCAAAAGACCTGTATGCAAAAAACTACACAACACTGAAGAAAGAAATCAAGGAAGACACAAACAAATGGAAACATATACTGTGTTCATGGATCAGAAGAATCAACATTATCAAAATGTCCATACTACCCAAAGCAATTTACAAATTCAGTACAATACCTATCAAATTACCAATGGCATATTTCACAGACATAGAACAAACACTTCAAAAATTTATATGGAACCATAAACAACCTCAAAGAGCTGCAGCAATTTTGAGAAAGAAGAGCAAAGTAGGAGGGATCACAATACCTGATACCAAACTGTATTACAAGGCCACTGTAATCAAAACAGCCTGGTACTGGCACAAAAACAGGCACATGGACCAGTGGTATAGAACAGAGAGACCAGAAATAAACCCAATTCTCTTCGGTCAATTAATATTTGACAAAGGAGGCAGCAACATAAAATGGAGTAAAAGTAGCCTCTTCAACAAGTGGTGTTGGGAGAACTGGACAGCTACGTGCAAAAAAATGAAACTTGAGCACCAACTTACACCATACACAAAAATAAATTCAAGGTGGATAAAAGATTTAAATATAAGCTGGGACACCATTAAAGTCCTAGAGGGGAACATAGGCACGAAAATCTCAGATATTTCACACAGCAATATTTTTACTGATTTGTCCCCTAAAGCAATGGACATAATGGAAAGAATAAACAAATGGGATCTCATCAAAATAAAAAGCTTCTGCACAGCTCAAGAAAACAGTATTAAAATAAAAAGAGAACCAAATGTATGGGAAATCATATATGCCAATGATACCTCAGACAAGGGTTTAATCTCCAAAATATATAAAGAACTTACATGACTCCACTCTAAGAAGACAAGCAACCCAATTAAAAAATGGGCAAAGGATTTGAACAGACACTTCTCCAAGGAAGACATACAGAGGTTCCAGAGACACATGAAAAGATGCTCAATATCACTAGCTATCAGAGAGATGCAAATTAAAACCACAATGAGATACCACTTCACACCTGTCAGAATGTCCATCATAAACAAAGCAACAAACAACAAGTGTTGGAGAGGTTTTGGAGAAAAAGGGACCCTAGTGCACTGTTGGTGGGATTGCAGACTGGTACAACCACTATGGAAAGCAGTATGGAATTTTCTAAGAAAACTAAAAATGAACCTACCTTTTGACCCAGCAATTCCACTGCTAGGATTATATCCTAGAAACCCTGAAACACCAATCCAAAAGAACCTATGCACCCCTATGTTCATAGCAGCACAATCTATAATAGCTAGTGTTGGAAGCAACCTAGGTACCCATCAGCAAATGAATGGATCAAGAAACTATGGTACATTTTCACAATGGAATTCTATGCAGCAGAAAGAAGGAGATCCTACCCTTCGAGACAGCATGGATGGAACTGGAGAGCAGCATTATGCTAAGCGAAATAAGCCAGGTGGAGAAACACAAATACTGTATGATCTAACCTTTAACAGGAACCTAATCAACAAAACAAACAAACAAGCATAATATAACCAAAGACACTGAAATTGAGAACAGGCTGACAGTCACCAGAGGGGAGAGGGGAGGGAATTTCAGGGGAAAATGGGAAGGGTTTGGAGCAACAAGTATGAAAGACACATGGACAAAAACTAGGGGTGTTGGATATGGGAGGGAGGTGGGGAGGGTTGGGGCAGTGGGTTGGGATGGGAGTAAAAGACAGGTAATTGTACAAGAACAATTAAAATTAAAAAAATAAAAATAATAAAAAATGGACAAAATACCTGGCTGGTATAGCTCAGTGGATTGAGCTTGGGCTGTGAACCAAATGGTTGCCAGTTCGATTCCCAGTCAGGGCATGTGCCTGGGTTGTAGGCCAGGTCCCCAGTGAGGAGCCATGTGATAGGCAACCACACAATATTTCTCGCCCTCTCTTTCTCCCTCCCTTCCACTCTCTCTCAATGAATAAATAAAATCTTTAAAAAAAAAAATGGACAAAAGACCTTCACAAACACTTCTCCAAGAAGACATACAGATGGCCCATGGACATGTGAGAAAATGTTCAGCATCACTAGCCATCAGAGAGATGCAAGTTAAAACCACAATGAGATACCACTTCACAACAGTCAGAATGGCCATCATGAACAAATCAACAAACCACAAGTGCTGGTGAGGTTGTGGAGAGAAGGTAACCCTTAGGTACTGTTGGTGGGAATGCAGACTGGTACAGACACTGTGGAGAACGGTATGAGACTTCCTCAGAAAGCTAAAAATGGAACTGCCTTTTGTTTTGGCAAATCCACTGCTGGTATTCTACCCTAAGTATCCTGAAACACCAACTCAAAAGAACCTATGCACCCCTATGTTCATAGCAACACAATTGACAATAGCCAAGTGCTGGAAGCAGCCTAAGTACCTATCAGTAAATGAGAGGATCAAAAAACTCTGGTACATTTAGACAATGGAATATGACACAGCAGAAAGACGGAACCCCCACCCTTCATGACACCATGAACAGAACTGGAGAGCATTATGCTAAGTAAAATTAGCCAGGTGGTGATAGACAAATATCATATGACGTCACCTATAAGTGGAACCTAATCAACAAAACAAACAAACAAGCAAAACAGTACCACAGACAGGGAAATAAAGAACAAACCAACAGTGACCAGAGGGGAGGAGAGAGAGGAATAACAGGGAAAAGAAGGGGAAGGGTCAAGGATTATGTGTAGAGAACCCATGAACATGAACAACAGGGTGGGGATTGAATGTAAGGGTGGGGGTCAGTGGCAGAGAGTACAAGGGAGACCAATGGGGAAAAATGTGGGATGAGTATAATTGAACAGCAATAAAAATAAAAATAAATTTTAAAAAAGAATTTGTAATAAATCAGGGGCATTACTTGTGCCAGAATCTGTGTATTAAATAAACACATACTGATATATATATATAGGCAGGAAAGAAAGAGGAAAGGGAAAGAAAGAAAAATTGTGAACACAAACTTCAGGCTGAATACCCAAGATGATAGAATCAGGCAGAACTCTTAGTTAGAGTTAAATGCCAATGTTACATCAAATTATGATGAGTACTGTAACACCATTATACATTTGTCCATATAAATAAATATAATATAAAAGCCAGTCTTGTCTAATCATGGTTACTTTTCTCAAATAACCTCTTTGGGCAGGTGTTCAGCTTCCTTAATTTTCTCTTCCAAATTCCTTAATTACCCACCCTCCTAATCCACGGGATCTTTTTTGAATCGCATTCTTCATTACCCTTAATGAGTAATCACTCTACTGCCATCTGGACTACCCTTGACTGTTTATTTCTCACTTACTTACAGTTTACGTGTCTCTCCAACACTAGTAAATATAAAAGAACATCCCCTTAGGACAAAGTGCCTGGTATGACTGGTGGACTGTGCAGGGGACCAGGAACTAGTTCTGGAAATCAGTTTGATTAGATCAGCCTCCAGGTTACAAAGCTCTATATAATGTGGATCCCATTTTTCTCCCTAAATGCTTAGTGAATGCTTTATAGTTGCCTTTTACCTAAGAACTAAATTCAACAGGCCTTTTGGATTTAGGACTAGGACCCTCTGGTTTAAAGACCAAATTATCTTCTTCTTTGTTAACATATAGTATATCCTATTTCTAAACATTATTTCTAAACTCTAAATTATTCAGATTCAGAGGTATTAACAATTAAAGACACTTTCTTGTTCATTTAGCAGACATTTAGGAGCTTATTTTAATTCACCAAGAATTGAATCTATAATAAAATAAAAACAAAAATGTTTTTTTTTCTTTTTTTTTCCCTCAGGGATAGAATAAAATGTTCTATAGATTTATTAAGGGCACACTAAATCCAGAATATTCATGAATGTAACACCCTCTGTTGAAATCAAAGAGCTCCACACAATTTGAATGAAACAGTCTACCAATAAATCACTTAACATTTACTAAGTACGTGGCATGTGCCAGTCCCTGAGCCATGGTGTAGTGGGGCAGGGACTCTACAAAGCCAATTACAAGCACAAGGTCATTCCCAAATGGCTTTCAGGTAAAGGGAGCAGGAGGAATGAGCTTTCCAAAACTTGCTAGATTAGCATGGAATATGAATGTTGCATTTGCATTGCCGCTTGTGCATGGCAGCCCTTCTAGCTGACACAGCATTCCGTTAACTAGTCTCCCTCCCTCTTTCACCTCCTTCATAATCAATCCTCTTTGACACAGATTATATCAACCTTCTAAAAGATTTCTAAAAAATATCAGTTACCACATTTCTTCTCTACTTCTAGATGTTTCTTCCCTATCAATTAACTTTAATATATTTAATATTTTACACCTCTTTAAGGCATCCATCAAATCCTTTTAGGATATAAAACTTCCATCCAATTTTAAAAAAGGTATAAATAAATTAAATATTGTTGATTTGCAATCTCTTGATTGGTGTCATTATTTCAGTATCACACATCTCTCTTTGCAGTTGTTATATCTAAAGTGTTGGGCCCTTATTGCCCTGTAGAATTAGACAAATTAAAATAGAATTAATAGTATAAGAATAAAAGAAATCAAGTTTAGCAGAGTCTGCTAATAAAGCAATATACAGAGCCCTAAAAGCACATTTCCAAAACAGGTTCTAACTCCTTCCTAGCTGCTGAAACTCTGTTTTTATTTGTGAGTTTTTTAATTGTTGTTCAAGTACAGTTGTCTCCATTTTCACCCCACCATGGCCCCCACCCCACCCATCACCACTTCCCACCCTCAAACCTACTCCCTTTGGCTTTGTCCATATGTCCTTTATACATGTTCCTTGAGAGACCTTCCTCTATTTTCCCCCATTATCCTTTTCCCTTCTCCCCTCTGATTACTGTCAGTTTGTTCTTTATTTCAATGTTCCTGGTTATATTTTGCTTGCTTGTTTATTTTGTTGATTAGGTTCCATTTATAGGTGAGATCATATGATATTTATCTTTCACCAACTGGCTTATTTCACTTATAATGCTCCCCAGATCCATCCATGCTGTCACGAAGGGTAGGAGCTCCTTCTTTCTTTCTGCAGCATAGTATTGCATTGTGTAAATGTATCATAGTTATTTTATCCACTCATTTCCTGGTGGGAATTTAGGTTGCTTCCAGCACTAAATTCAAAGCAGATAAGAATTAAGTATAAGTTGCAACAACATAAAAGTCCTAGAGGAGAACACAGGCAGGAAAATCTCAGATATTCCAAGGAGCAATATTTTCACTGATATATCCTCTAAAACAAGGGACATAAAGCAAAGAATAAACAAATGGGACCTCATCAAAATAAAAAACCTTCTGCATGGTTAAAGAAAACAGCAGTAAAGTGAAAAGGGAACCAGCTGTATGGAAAATATATTTGCCAATGATACCTTGGACAAGGGTTTGAAAGTCTGTTTTCAGAAGTTAGTATTTGGTTTTAGCTGTAGTTTGGCACCTTAAAATTATCCTCTTTCTAGATGTTGTTAATCTACATAGGATTTCTAGACGTTATTAATCTACATAGAACCCTCTTTTAAAAAACATTTTAGTGATGTTGAATAAACATTTAATTTCAAAAAGGAAAGAATGATTCTCTACTCTTTGATTGACATATTTTTCCAACAAATGGAAGATCCCACAGTGGAAAAAGAAGTGTTTTTCAAGTCTATTACAGAAAAAACCATCAATGTCAGTTATGGTCTAGAAAATCTAATTCAGGATTTGTCTGAAAGGAACATACTTCCTCCTCAGAAAAAGATGGACCCCACCTTGTAATATGGGATGCATGACAATGGCTGGAGCAGCAATTCATATGAATAATGCACATGCACACACATGTTGCCACACATTGTGTGCAGGAAAATCTCTTAATAGAAATGTGCTGCAAGTGTATCTAGAAACTGTTAGGCAGATCTTTTTTTAGCTGAGTTACTCCTCACTTGCCTATGTTAGGAAATTACAGCCTTGATGTTAATTACAACTATGGAAGTGTTACCTGAAAAATTAATTTTTATGCTGTGCAAACAGGTAGATAAACCAGGGAGAAAGTACCACTGATATATACAAGAAGTCCCTCTAGGGTCCGATGAGACCATCTGTGCCTTTGGCTAAGATCTTTCCTTTGATTATATTTGAACTGTAACATCCACTAGTGGCAAATGTTCTTATTTCAAAAAAGAACACTAGGGAAGAACAAAATTAAGTATTTTTTCCTTGTAACTGTTCTTATTAGTATGTGTGTTCAAATGCATCAAACTAATGATGTAGTGTCATTATATAGAACAGCTGTATTGAGTATTCTGGAAGTTTCAGTACATTGGAAGGATGAAACAAAAAAGCTATTAGTTAAACACAAGTATTTATAAAATAATAATGAAGACAGTCAAGTAATATGTTGACTTCACTACTAACTACTGCACGTGCTACAAAGGGTGAAATTTTGACATGTTCATTTTTCCTAAGCAGAAATTACTGAAAGCTGCATTTCAAACATAGCATGTTGTATAAAAACTTTGTACATTAGAAATTGTGATCCCAGCACATTTAAATTCTCCATTTTATTTAGAAATAGGACAAAAGCATATTAATTTCTAATACCATAAATATAATGTTGAACTTATTTATTTAATCTCAAGGTTAAAATAAATGGTATCACCATTTTACATGGAAGTGAGAGTCTAATGAAAAATAATACAATTTGGATATAATGTATAGACAAAATCCTCATCTTTTTTAAAAAAAGATTTTATCTTTTAGAGAGGGGAAGGGAGAGATGGAGGGAGAGAAACATCAATGTGTGGTTGCCTACTGGGGACTAGGCCAGCAACCTAGGCATGTGCCCTAGACTGGAAATTGAATGATGACCCTTTGATTCACAGGCCAGCACTCAACCACTGAGCCACACCAGCCAGGATGACAAAATTCTTATCTTTATCCCACTTTTTACTACTATCATATCCAAAATATGATAGTAGTAAAATTAAGCTCACAGTTAAATCATGCCTTGAACATTCTAAAATTAAGCAGAAATGAGAATTACATAATTAGAAATTGGAAACAACAAATATTATTCTTGGTATTGTTGCTTAATGCATTAATAGGCATTTTTTTTGTTACAATAACTCCACAATCCTCTCTGGCCCCTGTTAGCACAGGCTATCCACTATAACATTAGATATAGCTCAGTAAAATGCCAACACCAAGACTCCAAATCTACCAAAGAGGTAGAAATAAATATTTCTTTTCATTACACAGATTTGAAATTTTATAGAATTTCACCCACAACCACAGAACATGATGGAAGCCTCTTTCAGTTGACCTTTCCCTGATATTGACAGAGTAAGTTGAGTGATTTTGTAAGAGTATAGTAACTAGGAAAATTCCTGAGCAAGTGGAATAGGGAAACTGAGACAAAAAAATTAAACAAAGCCAAGCAGTTTGAGCAATTTACAGCCAACTGGTGAATCACTAGACCTTATCTCCCTTCCCTAACCAAGGACACTGGAAAGCAAATGGTTTATACCTCTCCTCCCTAACAAAAGAATGCACAGCTTAAATCTCCCTGGTATGTCAAGTAGACAACAAACAGCCAATTAATGCCATTTGTTCCAGCTTAACCCAAGGACAGATGAAGTCATGAGAACAAATAACAAAAATCCATTAAGAGCCAGACAGACCCAGGATAAAAGTAAAACAGTATAGCAGACTAAAGAATAATCCCAAACCCTGCTATGCTCCCATTTTGATGCATCATCATATTCAAAATACATCTGGAAGCTGATGAATATTCTGCTGAAACCCTGCCCTAAGATTCTCACTTGCAGAAAATAAATAAATAAATAAATAAATAAATAAAAAGACTTCAGGACAAAGACTCAGTGCTGACTTGCTCTAGAGCATTCCCATGCCCCTTCCCAGGCATGAATTTATTATTTCCTCCTAAATTCTAGGGATCTCCCTGTGGTATGCAGCCAGGGAAGCAGTAGGCAGCGGCAGTGCAACCCCCATTTACCCCCTGATCCTGGCTCCTGGTCCCCTTTTTCTCTGACTTCCCAATTAGCTAACAGCAGCTCCACCTTGGCTCACTCCTTTCCTATAACTTTTCTAGGGAGCCAAAGCATTGCACTGCCCAGGCTTTCTTCTGTTACAGCTTCTCCCCCAAGTCTTTCCTTTATTTCACGCTTCCAGCCTTATTATTAAACATACTCTCAAATCATGCGGGTTCATGATGTGAAATCTTTTCTACACAAGTCAAAAACCCACATACTACAGGCTGGCCTGAGGCAGACCCACTCTGGGTCACTCCCTGTCCAGTAACAATATTTCTCCAGAAACTACATCTACTGCTATTAGCTGAATATTTAAGGATCAGAATAACCCATTTTTCCCCTATGCAATAGAAGACTCTGCCTCAGACCCTCTAAACAATAAGTTAATCTTCATCTTTTTCACAACATCTTTCTTCCCCAAGCAGTTACGTGTGGATGTATAGATAAAACTGTGAAGCCGGGAGTTCATTTATGGCACCTCCTCCCAAACTCCTCTTCCATGCCTCACTTTCTCCTTCCTTTCTCCATGCCTCTTTCTTCTCCTAAACGTGAAATAGTTTATCCTAGCCTCCTCCAAACCTTCCAAGTCCTCATATTCTTCCCTGAATATAAGTCTTCTCATTTGTTACCAGTGAAAATAGGATTCTTCCACAAAGTAGAGGAAAAAAGCATTTCATGGACACACATGGGAAAATGTGAGCAACTGTGGCAAGATTTATTGAAGCAAAAACAAAGGACTGCCCCCAGGTGCCTGATGTCTCATCCACAACCAGGTGCTCAGCCCTCTCTCACTGTGGAAGAAGTTCAGCCTCGGGGGCCTCAGATTCATGCCCACACCTGTCAGGCCCAGGAAGACCAGGATTCAGAGATGCAGAACTCTGTGTCTCACTTCCCTATATGTATATCCCCATCCAAGGCTCTGCAGTGCTCAGGCCACAGCCAGCTACTCTAGGCAGCTAGTTAGAGATTAACAAAAGAGAAGGGAGCTGAATTGGCTAAGCTTAAGTCTGGAAGCTGCATCTTCCAGACACTCCAGGGGATAGCTGCATTGCCATGTCAAGGAGAGTAACATCCCTCCCTCTCCCCACCCCACCCACAGGAGGCCAGTAGGTAGGAGGGGACTCAGCTTTCCAATCTCCCTAAGGGACAACTGGCACCTTCCCATAGATTACTGGGGGAAGAGATAAAACAATAGAAGGAAATTTCTAAGCTGAAGTGTGTGCAGTAGGAACCAAGATGGCAGTCATAAAGGGGAGGAGTCTAGCCTGGAAAAATCTTGAGAAAAAGATGGTATAACATAAGGGCATAGAACCTGGAAGATCCAAGAAAGGAATGATTGGATTAGGGGGAGGGCCCACCACAAGCCCCTAAAGAATTAGAGAAATTGGTTAATTTGAAAGTAAGATTACACTTCCCAAACCCAGGAAGATATAATCAAAACTTAACAAAGGCCCATGGCTTATTGGTTGGCTTTGATTGGCTAAGTTCTCTCTTCTGTATTAGGTACATGGGCCCACGTGCAGTGCCTGATGTGGCCAGGCACCATCAAGCTTTGGTGGTGGATGTACATGTGGGGAAATGAACACAGAGAAGTTCTGCATCTCTGGATCCTGGCCTTCCTCGGCCTGACAGGCATGGGCATGGGTCTGAGGGCCCTGAGGCTGGACTTCCTCCCCATTGAGAGAGGGCTGAGCACCTGGTTGTGGATGAGACATCAGGCACCTGGGGGCAGTCCTTTGTTTATGCTCCAATAAATCTTGCCAAACCTGCACACATCCTCCTATTCATGAGTCCCCAAAATGCTTTTTCTTAACAACTCTGTGGAAGAATCCTATTTCCACTGGCAACAAATTTAGCTTTTATACCCCAATTTGTTAATTAATTCAATGTTTACTGAGCACCAACAATGTGCCAGGTCCTAGACACTGGAGCAAGCATATTTTTCCTTCCTTTCTTTCATGAACCAAAATAGCAGTCTCTTTCACATTCTGTTCTCTTGGGGTCCTGTTCTTGTTATTTTGATAAAGGTATCTATTCTAAGATATTGCTGAGTGGAAATTGTGTAATGTGCTACCTTTCAAGTTACATATAGTACTTAAACTTAATATGCTGAGTTTTAAGCCGTGAGTAATGAAGTTGAAATCTTTCCTGGAATTTTCAGGACCACAGGGTATTTCTTATGATATAGGTGCAAACAGCAGACTGAACTACAGCAAAATACAGCGTGCAGATGGTGTGCTGTGAAATTGTGCTCCTGAACCCTGTATAATTTTGTTAACCAGTGTCACCCCAATAAATGTAGTAAAAAAGAAAAAAATAATACATATGCCAAACTAAAAAATTATGGCAAAAAATAAACAATCCAAAAGAAAAATTTATAACTAATAAGAACTGGAGATCACAGATGAAAAAAAAAGAGAGAGAGAGAGAGAGAGATACTAGAGGAACCAGGACTGAAATTAGGCTGACATAGAGGAATGAGGTAAATATTCTGAGGACTGACAGCCACAGGTGAAAGGAGAAAAGATCGTTCTGGAAGGTTTCAGGAGAGTACAGTAACCTGCAACTGTTACTTACAACCTGCATTTCTACAAGCAACCTCCTTATTGAAGTGAATGCCTCTGGTCTTGCTCTTCTTTATTTTGGATACTGCGGTGTCATCTGAAATGATTTTTCTGAAATAGTGTATTTGTTAACTATTGCTACATGAAAATTCACTCCAAAACCAGATGGTTTAAATTTTATTATCTCTCAGTTACTGTAAGTCATGAACCTGGGAGTGGTTTAACTGGGTCTTCTCTCTCACACTCACACAAGGCTACTTACTATCCAGGTGTCAGCTGGGGCTGCAGAAATCTCAAGGCTCACTGAGGGTGGACCAGCTTGCAATCTCATTCACATGGCAGTTGAAGGGACTCAGTACCTCTTAGGCTATTGGACTAAGGGACTCATCTCTGCTTTCACTTCACCCTATAGCCATGATGAGCTAGTGACAGTCATTCAGCTCCCCAAATGTACTGTGTTATTTCTAAGACCCATACCTTGGCACATTCTGTTTTTATTCCCTGGAATATCACTTGCAGTCAAATGTATGCATGCATATAGTATTTAAAGATATCAGTCTGAAAGAGATTACCAAGAGGAAAGTTACAGAGTTCTCCATTCTTTTGAATTTGACCTCATTTCTGTCATCAGCTACCACCCATTGTTTTGCATCTCAAGGCAGCAAAACACTAAAAATTGTCTGTAATCATTGTTTCCAGAGCCTTAAAACCCAGTATTTCTTGAAACTACTTCAATCAGGTTTTTATCTGTATCATGTTGTGCAATCCAAGGGTCAATTAATTCTCTGTCCTGATAATACTTGGCTATTAGGAGTATTTCACACAGCTGATCACCACTTTCCCTTTACTGTGCTTTCTTCATTTGGCCAGGACATCACACTCATAGTTTCCCTTCAATGCCACTGATTACTCTTATTGGATTGCCTAGGTCTTGCTCCTTTTCATTTTCTCTATAGATTTATTCTCTCAACAAACTCTTCCAGATTGATTACTTTAAATACCGTTCATACACCAATGATTCCCAATACACATCTCCAAGCCAGACCCTCTCTCCTGAATGCTAAGGCTATATAATCATCTTACTTCTTTATACCAACATGTCAGAAAATTCTATATGGTCCAGAATTCTACCACGTCCCAGCACCTTTGCAACACCATTGCCTCTTGACTGGATTTCTGCAACAACAACAAAAAATCAGTGTCACACAAACATTTTTTGTGGTCAACTCTTACAAAACACCTTTGAAAATGCATCAATGTATGCATATGAATGTGGTCCCTAGTTGTGATAAGAATAGCAAAAACTACCTACAATTCTGCTTTCTGAGTGATATTTCTATTCCTATGTATTACTTTTTTAAAAAACAAATACAGAGTTAATACAGGTGAGAGGTTGGGAGCTGCCCTCAATTATGTACTTGCATTCTCACACAAAGGTTTGAAAAGGTCCAGAAAAATTACATGTCTGTTCCAGCAAGTAGTAATGGTAAATGAGGAATTGAAACCACATTACTAAAAATACATTTAAATAATTCTTTTTTGTAAATCAGGCTAAGCTTCACCTGTTTAAGTCAGTTTTGGCAAAGAAATTCTGACCGAGACAGTAAAAATATGCAGCTATATTTTCAAACTGTTCAAGGCCCAGAAAAATGTCAAGATAATTAGCAATTTTACAAACTGGGCTGTGCTACCTGTTCTAAAGCAGTACCATGAGCTTAACAAATGTTTTTCCTACCTTGTTGATATCTAGTTTTAGAAAACAAGTTTCTCTACCTCTTTCAACAGAATTTTAAGTAAAATAGTCAGTTAATTTTTTCATGACCAACAGTTATTTGTCTTTCACCTCCTGGCTTATTTCACTTAGCATAATGCTCTCCAGTTCCATCCATGCTGTCTCAAAGGATAGGAGCTCCTTCTTTCTTTCTGCTGCATAGAATTCCATCATGTAAATGTACCAATTCAGATAAATGATCAATGGCCATACCAACTCCATATATCTTAACTAAGGTTTTAAACTCATATTGAAGCTGAAACTGAGGTCAAAAAGGAAATGGCCTTTTAAAGTCAGCTAACAAGACCAGAACCAATCAGGTTTTAAAATAGAAAATAAAAATATTATGTCCTAGGAAGGCGCAGGGCTGTGCCGGCTTCCATCCTCACTACGACACATCAAACTCCTTTTGCATTCACACATTCTTCTAAAATGATCTATGGCTCCTTTATTCTTATCATATATCTGTTTTCTATTCACATTGTGTCTAATTTAATATATTTAAAATAAATGTATAGAATATAAAAATGCATGTTAAATCTCCACTT
This sequence comes from Anoura caudifer, assembly GCA_004027475.1. Lineage (NCBI taxonomy): Eukaryota > Metazoa > Chordata > Mammalia > Chiroptera > Phyllostomidae > Anoura > Anoura caudifer. Next base: position 32,286 of record PVKU01006919.1, read on the forward strand.
TTATGACTTTAATCTTTGGCCTAAATTGTAATAAGATGATTGCTCTCTCCATAGGCTCTCCAGAAACTTATTCAAATAAATAGAAGTTTATTTATGTTACATATACATTATTATAGAAATGGTAATAGTAACAGGTAAATTTTATTGACTGTGTGTTACTTCTCAGCCATAGTGCAAACTAATTTCAACACATTAGCTCATTTAATAGCCCTACCAACCCAGTGAGATATATGTTAATGCTCTGGATTATCTCAAAAAGGTTTTTAAATTAGCATTATCTACCAATAGGCTACTTGAGAAAAAGGTTTATGGTCATGAGGACATGATTAAAATGATAGTTTATTAGCCAGGAGTGTTTCTATTACACCTCTTTCCCCAAAGACTCCTTGCTTAAGGGGTAGACACTACTTCCAAGTGAGCGGCAGAATGGTGAGATACCCACATTTCAACAAGCAAACTGCTGCTTATAGGTGCGCCGTACGAAAACACGTTCGGAACAGTGCAGCGCCCATGGTCTCCTTAGGGAGCAAAGCCTCCACTCGGAATTCTAAATTCCGTTTCCGTTGCTAAAGTAGAGGAGCCAAACCTGACGGCGAGGCCATGGAGGGGAGGGAAGGTGAAACACCGCGAATTCCTTAATTAATGGGATGTTCCGGAGGCCAGTGCAATCTGCTTTAAAGTGCTGCGGAACGTTGCATTTGCAATAGACACAGAAGGCACTCACTGCTGTCACTAACTTCAGGAGGTAAGAAGACAGTATCCGAAGTCCTTATCAGTGTTGAGAGAGGAAATTATGTCCTCTGGAAACCCTAAACCTATCTCTCTGAAAGCATTTTCATTCTGGTAAATGACTTGGTTAACCATATGGCTCATAGGTTCTAAAACTTAGTTTCTGAGACTAATTCAAAGTGTGCACTCAAGCAAAGAAAAAAACAATCATAAGCAGAAATACTAAAGGCCTAATGATTTCAAATAATGTTAAATTCCCAGAGGAATCAGGGTGCTTCCTAAATATTTTGAGAAAGGTGAAAGAAACACAGAATCTCCTTTTTTCAAAGTAAAATCATTGTATTTAGTAATTTAATGAAAATGTTCATTTCATCATGCATAAATGGGTACATCGAACAGTTTTATAAAGTGCCAGGCACTGTTGCTGGGCATAGGAACTGCTAAGAAGAAAGATATTTCCCTGACATTAAAGAAACCACGGTCTGCTTGGGGTGAATACCCAAACTTCCTGAGGTAAGCCACAGGAAGCTTTAAAATAGTGATTTAAGGAGATAACCAGCACTTGGAGCCAACACTTTTATCAGTCCTTCAAGATGTGCACAAACTGGAAAAAGCATACAATATAAACATTTACAAGGACAGGAAAAAGGAGTTTGAAAAAATATATACCAAGCTGTATTTTCACAAATAATATTGTTTATGAATGCGTAAATGTTACATGAGACTTGTTTATAACAGCTTTCCTTAAAGATTTTTTCTTTTTTATTTATTTTTAGAGAGAGGAAGGGAAGGAGGGAGGGACAGAAACATCAATGCGTGGTTGCCTCTTTCACACCCCCTGCTTGGGACAAGGCCCACAACCCAGGCACGTGCCCTGACTTGAAGAGGGAATTGAAGCAGCGAACTTTCTGTTCACAGACCACTACTCAGTCCAGTGAGTCACACCAGCCAGGGGTGTTTTCTTTAAAGTTCTGATGGCTGATCAGATGTTAAATAGATTAGCTTCATTCAGTATAACTCTAGTGTATTAACATTTACTGGGCACCTATATCTGATCAGCATCAGGCGAGGAGCTGGAGGAACAGAGAAAGATACATCACTTGTCCCCAAGGAGCTCAGAATCCAATGGGAGAGAGAAGCAAGTAAACACTCAACTACAGCACTCTGTATCATAATTGTCAGGATAGACACACACGCAACTGCTATAGGAGCCTAAGGAAGGAACTCTGCCACCAGGAGACTGTCCGTAGCTCAATGTTTAAATGCCTTGCTGATAATCAGGTCTGTCCAACAGAGGGATGGATTCTTCAGACCTCACGAGATATTAAAGTAGACAGACCAATTATCTACATGTCATAGAAAACTTGTAAGAGATGAAACTAGGTAATAATCTAGACGTCCCAATGGGATATAATCCCAAATTTTCAACTCTGGAAATATCTTTCTATGCTAAGTTATATAGGTTTATGAAAAGTGGACTCTGTTGCCCCTCTTAAGTCTTCAGCACCCAAAGTTTTTAAAGCTCTCCACCCTGGAACCATCCCTACCAGGACAGCGGGTCCTTACAGTAGCACACAGCCAGGCAGCTCTATAGCAGTTGTTGAGGTGGCCACCTTCCTTTTTGTAACACGACTGTCCTAAACATCAGAATTGTCCGCATCCTCAAAAACTGTTCATACTTCTCTAGCCATGGTCAGTTGGGGGTGGGAGTGGGCTTATACTCGGTTCTCACTCTCCAACAATGGCCTCTGCCACCTCTACATTTGTGAAATCTCCTCTCTCTTCCTCTTCTCTCTGCCATGGTTTTCTTGAACCACAACCCAAATTCCTCATTCTTCATTCCAATTTGCTACATTTATTCATGACCTTCCATGGCAAACACTGACCACAGAGATGTGAAATGGAAAAGGTAGATAGGAAAAAAAGCAAAAGTAGAAATGGGAATTTTTTCTACAAGCCTGTTCATCTGTTATAAAAACAAAAGTTAACATTTATTGAGTGTCCCCTCTGTGTCTAACACCTTTCTTACACTTTATAGAAATCACCCCATTTAATCTTCTGAGAATGAGTCAAATGCTATTAATATCACCATTGACACAGACAACAGTGAGGCAAGTAAATTGCTCCAGACTGCTCATTTCATAAGCAACAGAGCTGGGTTTGAACCCAGGCAACATGAGTCAAAGACTGCACTCAACCACGTCTCTACCCTTCCTTAAACCCTTAAAACCATACAAAAGATTCTATAGAGAATATTTGCCTGCATTATTGTTAGGACTTACTCATATATTGTAACATTGATGTTATTTTATTTTATTGATATTCACCCATCTATCTTTCTCCCCAAATTTTATAATGAGTAAAAATTCATATATTATTAAATTATAAGAAATTTGAGGCAAAATTCCATGCTTGTCCCTTTTTTTGTATCTCCCATAACTCCTAGAACAGTATGTTAACAATAATAAGCATTTAATAAATACATGTTGAAATTAAATCTGCTATTTAAAATTTAGAAAACTCTCCTAAGGGAAAAATATTTTCTCCACGCACTTTTGAAAGAAACTAGATGAAAGAGGAAATGGAAAGTTTATTTTAATCAAACTCACTGAAATGACATAAAGCAAAGAAGTGAAAAATATTGGTAATTCTGAAAAGACCTAGGTGAAGAGAGTTTTAATATTTAGAAAGGAAAGTGTCTCTGTGAAATAGAAAATGAATCAGAGAATGCAAAATTCATTTCAAATGGATACAAAAGAGGGAAGTTTAAAAATGCAAAGTTGCACTGGAAACAAAATGACTTTTTGTAAAGCCTTTAAGCTCTAACCCCTGGCACAAACTCAAACAGGAGCCTGGCTTTGGGGAGAGGATTTCTCTTGGCATCTGTGCTGCTGTATTTCCACGTTCTTTAGAGCCATCTGTTGTATCATGCACCTGTCTGCTCTTAGGTGATTTACTACAATCAAGAGTTTGCGTGTGTTTTCTGCCTGATTTGAGCTCTCTCTTTCAAGATAGATTTAAGAGAGCAAGAAAGACAGAGAGAATGAGAGAGAGAAACTTGCCTGATAATAGTATTTTTCTTTAGTCTGCCCATGACTGTTATCGAAGTTAATATAAAAGTTCTGTTCTTCCGTAACCCCACTCCCCAACGATGATTGTGTTTTTACTTGCATTGTACAAGTTCAATGGTAGCTGGTATCGGTAGCCTCATACAATGTGAGTAACCTGTTCCCTGAAGAGAAATATTTCAGTAGCCAGAGTAGTTTTTAACAATGCTTGGTGAGCTTTTGTTTCATCATCATATGACAATTACAATATACATCTCCAAGAATTTACTTTGCAAGATGAAATTCTTATCACTCCACAGCAAGCAGATTACTAATTGAGAGAACCAAGACTTTTCTGGAAAACAGTGGCCTTACCTTTGTTTTGAAAATTATGTAGATAAGAAAAAATTACAAGTAAAATTACAAATGTCGGTTCTTCATATCCTTATGGATAAAATAGAGACACAACATATTCATTTTCTCCCTACCTGTCTACCTATCTATCTCATTGCTACCCACCAACCCCCTTACCCCAGAGCTGGGATGCAGGGGTAGAGGGATCAAGCAAAAAGAAAAAAAAAAAAAAAGGAAAGAACTCATAGACATGGACAACAGTGTGGTGATTGCAGGAGGGGAGGTAGAGGTATGGGAGGATAAATGGTAATGAAAAAATATAATAAAAATGGTAAAAAGAAAAATCATTGCTAGTATTTAGCAGTATATCTCTGGCAAGCTATACAACTGCAATTTTATTCATGATTATTTTTACTATTTTTGTTTTTATTTTTTTATTGTTGTTCAAGTAGAGTTATCTTCATTTGTCCCCCACCATGCCCCCCCACTCCACCTATCCCCACCTCCCACCCTTAACCTACCCACTTTGGCTTTGTCCATGTGTCCTTCGTACGTGTTCCTTGACTTTCCCTTTCCCCCATTTTCCTCCATTATCCCTCTCTCTCCTCCCCTCTGGTTACAGTCAGTTTGTTCTTAATTTCAATGTCTCTGGTTATATTTTGCTTGCTTGTTTGTTTTGTTGATTAGATTCCACTTATAGGTGAGATCAGATGGTATTTATCTCTCACCACCTGCTTATTTCACTTAGCATAATGCTCTTCAGATCCAACCATGCTGTTGCAAAGGATAGGAGCTCCTCCTTTCTTTCTGTTGTGTAGTATTCCATTGTGTAAATGTACCAGTTTTTTGATCCACTTATTTACTGATGGGCACTCAGGTTGCTTCTAGTACTTGGCTATTGTGCATTGTGTTGCTATGAACATTAGGGTGCATAGGTTCTTTTGGATTGGTGTTTCAGAATTCATAGGGTATAATCCCAGCAGTGGAATTGCCAGGTCAAACGGCAGTTCCATTTTTAGTTTTCCGAGGAAATTCCATACTGTTTTGCACAGTGGCTACAATAGTCTGCATTCCCACCAACAGTGCACTAGGGTTCCCTTTTCTCCACAACTTTGGCAGCATTTACTGTCTTTTGATTTGTTCATGATAGTCATTCTGACCAGTGTGAAGTGGTATCTCATTGTGGTTTTAATTTGCATCTCTCTGATGGCTAGTGATGTTGAGCATCCTTTCATATGCCTCTGAGCCCTCTGTATGTCCTCCTTAGAGAATTATCTGTTCAGGTCCTTTGCCCATTTTTTAATTGAATTGTGTCTTCCTGGTATGGAGTCACGTGAGTCCTTTATATATTTTGGAGATCAAACCCTTGTCATGATTATTTTTAAATGTTATTTTTATAATCAAAACATATTTTGATGCCAATATGAATTTTAAAAATAAGTTTTTGACTGTTTTAATGTTCTTTCTGAAAAAGCACTCTCTCTTAGGTTACAAAATGGTCAAGATAAGTTGGGCCAACACATGGCCACAAGGGATAGCAGAGCTCAAAAATATTGATTTAGAGAAAAGGTTGGCAAACTTTTTCTGTAAAGGCCTAGGTACTAAATATGTTAGGCTTTCTGGTTCATATAGTTTTTGTGGCAGCATCCAAGCAGCCACAGAGAATGCATTAAAAACTGGGGGTATCTGTGTGCCAAAAAAGCTTGGTTCACAAAAGTGGAAAACAGGACAGGTGTGGCCCATTGACCCTAGTTTGCCAACCTCTGATTCAAAGGCAAGAAGACAGAGAACAGAAATTGGAGACCAGTATCATCTTATATAACAAGAAAGATCATGTTCTCTGGCACAAGTGAAAATAATAAAGGGAGAAAAGTGGCTAATATTTAAGTATCCTTGGTATACTTAAATTTTACTTAGATTTTACTTGATGTTATCTACATAGGCAAAAGTAAGTGATTTATTTACAAAGAAGGTTCTGTTTATGAAGAACCAGCACAACAAAAAGTCAATGGGCTGGATATTTGCACATAATATCATTGACCTTAAAATTTGGGGAGAGGAAGGAGAACTTAGAAGGCATCCATCATAGTTTACTGCAACCATATTAGTTAACATTTTCAGGAAAAAATTGTTTTCAATTACAAGGAGATACCTAATTCTGTACTATAAGCTAAAATATTTCACATAGTCCCACCAGATTTGATTATAAGCAACATAAAGAAACAACACACACACAGCTCTTCTATATAATTTCAATTTTGATGATAATGATGATGATGATGGTGATGATAGCTATCAGTAATAGTACTTACCTATTGTATGTTGGGAATTATAATAGATTGTTTTACAAAATTATCTCTAATCCCCAGTGACCCTATAAAATAAGTACTATTATCTCATCTTCCACAGATGAGGAAATGAATAGTTATATGGCTACAGCTGAGTTATTCTGATACCCATAAATACATTTCCACATATGATAGAGCAAAATTTTCTACTACTCCAACTTAAAAATAAAAGTTAGTTCAGTTAAAATAAGTTAAGTTTATATATACAGAATTCTGACCTACCTTACTTGTTAGAGTGACAGCTCAGAACAGCAAAACATAATACACACTCATTCTCCAAGACCAAAACTCCTCAGAAGAACAGTAATATGGGCATGATTGAGAGTGAGTCATGTAAATATAACCAGCCAATATTTTCTTCATCTACTGACTAAGGCAAAGGAGGAGGTCAACTCATCCTCAACTTAAGCCTAAGCAAGGAATATTATTCTACAAAAAGTTCCAAATGAGACTTATGAGCAAGATGGCAAAATAGGAGGCCACCAGCCCCACTCATATCTGCCCCAAGAAACAATAGTTGAGCAGGCATCCATGGTCAAAAGTGCCTTTGTGGGAGCTTTGAGATCCTGGTAGGACATTGTAAAACCCCAGTAGAGTCAAAGACTGAGGAGAGCCATTTTGAGAAGGCAGTGCCATGCCCAGTTTGCAGACTCCCTGACCATGGTGCTCACTAAAGACTGAGAAACAGCTCCAACTCAGCTCCAAATCCCTGTAAACTCAGCTACAGCCCTGTTGGGCAGCACCACACACCAAGCAGATCATTTTAAATTGGCCAGTTAGAGGAATAGAAAGAAAAAAGCACCAAGAGTACACAATGGAAAAAGGATAGTCTCTTCAATAAAACATGTTGGAAAAACTAAATTTCCAAATGCAAAAGAATGAACCTCAGCTCTTATCTTATACCATAAGCAAAATCCACTTGAAATGCACTAAAGATGTAAATGTAAGTCTTGAAACTATAATAAAGAGAAGAAATTAAACTGATAACAGAGAAATACAAAGAATCATAAGAGAATACTATCAAAATTATGCCAACAAATTGGGTTATCTAGAAAGAAATGCATAAACCTAGAAATATAGAACTAGTCAAGACTGAACCATGAAGAAATAGAAAATCTGAACAGACTAATAACAAATAAGGAAATTGAAGCAGAAATACAAAACATCACAACAAAGAAATGCTCAGGACCAGATGGCTTTATGGGTGAGTTCTGCCCAATATTTAAAGAATAATTAAAATCAATCCTTCTCAAACTCTTCCAAAAAAGTTAAAGATGAGACAACATTTTTAAACTCATTTTAGGGGACCAACATTGCTCTTATACCAAAGCTAGATGAGGATACTACAAGACAAGTGCAGGCCTATATCCCTGATGAACATAAACATAAATTTCCTCAACAAAATACCAATAAATCAAATTTAATACACATTAAAAGGATCATACACTATGATCAAGTACTATGTAGCCATGTGATGCAAGAAAGGCTCAAAATATACAAATAAATAAAACTCTGAGAAGAAAAAACAGAGAAAAAGCTCCTTGACATTGGTCGTGGCAACAGGTTTTTTTAGATATGACACCAAAAACAAAGGCAACAAAAGCAGAAATGACAAAGTGGGACTTCACCAACTTGGTACTACAAAGGAAATTATCAACCAAATGAAAAGGCAACCTATGGAAATCATAAAAAATATTTGCAAATCTTTTTCAAAAAGGGGTTGTTCTGTAGCTTGAATAGGGTGGAAGCTACAAGGTTATATATTCTTGTTAAAATTCATCTAATCACCTTTAATAGGAACCTAAATAACAAAACAAACAAACAAGCAAAATATAACCAATGACACTGAAATTGAGAACAGGCTGACAGTCACCAGAGGGGAGAGAGGAGGGAATTTCAGGGGGAAAAGGGAAAGGGTTTAGAGGAACAAGTATAAAGGACACATGGACAAAAACTATGGGGTGTGGAAATGGGAGGGAGATGGGGAGGGCTGGGGTGGTAGGCTGGGATGGGAGTAAAAGACAAAACTGCACAAGAACAACAATTAAAATAAAATTAAAAAATTAAAAATAAAAAAACTCACCTAACTGAAAAATCAAGTTGAATGGAAGTCTGACAATTATGGAATTAAAAATTCCATATCCATCTAGACTAGGAGGAGGGGCAAAGACATGGAATGGACTGGTCTCACACCCACATGTGGTGAATAAAAATTTTAGAGGGAAAGCTCAGAAACAATGAGTCAATGCCCCACACCAGGCCCTATAGCCCAGGGTTCCATGGGCAGGAAGATAAGTCTCCATAACTTCTGGCTGCACTAACCAGTGTGGACTTAGTTAAGGAAGAAACTGTTGGAGTCCCAAGTAGTTCCTATTAAAGTACCCACACATGGACTTAGACTCACTCCCTCTGAGCTCCAGCAACAGGGTAGTAGCTTGAAAGGCACCAGTTCAGATGAGATCAGGCACATTCAGGGTCAGGGTGGTATGGCCGTAGACTAAAAGGCACCAGTTCATACAGGGAGAAACCGAAGTGTTTGGCATCAAGATGAGAACTGGAGGACAACTTTCTACCAGACAGAAAGGCAGCAGAGGCCAATGTTTCTTTTCTGAATCCTGCTCCTGCAAAGTCACAGAGATGGCAGGTGGGTTCCATATCTGAGATTCCATCAACCTGGAAAACACTGTTTGTCTCAGCCTGGAGATCCCCTGAGACTCTGTACCACCCAGCTGATGGACCCACCCAAGTTGTTAACAATGATTTTTCCATATGAATGGCTGGTCTTGGCTCATGCTTCACAACTTCTTAAATCCTCTCAAACAAGCAGCAGCCAGACTAAGTGAGTCCAAAGCCCCTGTATCTCTAGCTAAGCAGCCCCAGGCCTGTCACTAGCAGCAGCCAACCTACATTCACACAACCCGGCTTCGACTGGGAACCTCCAAGCTCAGCTCAAGTAGCAGCCACCTCAGATTGCTTTACAGCTGATGCAGTGTGGCCCAGAGCAGAACACAGGTGGGGGCTGACTTTGGCCCATACCACTGTGAAAAGCCCAGAGCCTGCCCACCTAGTGCACAGCTAGAGACCAAATTAGAGCACCACAACCCTGCCCCCACACAGCTGATCCTCCACAGATGGTGGAGATTGGTGGTTAGTGGACACAGCCAGTCCTTGCAGCTGACTAGCCTGGGTAAATCCCTCTCATTGATCTGCCAAAAACAATCAAGACTCAACTCCCAGAAGAGGGTGTACTGAGCCCACATGGAGGGTGTTCCTTGAGTACCCAGCTTGGATGATAGTGGAGGCTGTGCCACTGGACCTTACAGGACACCTAATACATTAGGCCATGCCACCAAGACAGAGAGTCATAGAAGTTTTATCTAATACAAAGAAACAAACACAGGGAGGCTGCCATAATGAGGAGACAAAGAAATATGGCCCAAATGAAAGAACAGATCAAAACTCCAAAAGAACTAAACAAAATGGAGATAAGCAATCTATCAGATGTGGAGTTCAAAACAGTGGTTATAAGCATGCTCAGGAAACTTAGTGTGCACCTCAACAGCATAAAAAAGATCCAGTCTGAAATAAAGGAAACACTAATTAAAATAAATAAAATTTACAGAGAAATAGTAGCTGAGCAGATGAAGCTGAGAATCAAATCAATGATTTGGTAGAGATCCAAGATGATGAAGAAGTAAGTGAAAGCTACACTAACTTCCTCACAGGACCAATCTGGAATTACAACTAAATAGTAGGGAAATTCTCTTGAATAACCATCTGAACACTACCTAGAGAGAAGCCTTATAAACAAGGGCCAACAGAAGAAACCACTTCACCACAATGAGACTGGTAGAGTGTGTGGAGGAGGCATGAAAGGACATCTCAGGGGTGGCAGCTGAAGTTCTGGGTGGATATTTCAGTGCCCAGGGGGTTCCCTCTGAGAAGGTGGGGTCCAAACCCCAAACCCTAAGTCCAACAGTACCAAATTTAGAAAGAAACCCAGATAACATCCAGCTGTGAAAAGCAGCAGGGTTTCTATCTGACAGGGATAGTGGGCTGGAGATGCAGGGAGCTTCTTAAAAGGCCAATGCACAAAATCTCATTTGCAGCCACTTACACTGACTCTGGCAGACGGAGGGCATAGTAGACTAGAGATGGTTGAGGGAAGTATGGGGTTGCTGACTCTGGGGAGAGAACTAAAGAAACAGCCACCAGGATTCCTGTGCTTAGTCATTCCCCATACTGCAAAAGCCATCTATTTCAGGCAGAGCCCTTCTCTCCCTGAGAAGCAATAGCCCTACCCACAGGAATTCTTTTGCCCCACCTTGTAGTGATTAAGGTAGGCTGCTGAGTACAGCTCAAGGCTATATCACTGATCAGTTTAACAACAAAGACAGAAAATACAAAGAAGCAGCCAAAATGGGTAATTGAACAACAATGAAATAACTTAAAAATAATAATAAAAATAAAAATAAAGGTTTTAATAAATCTATCTGTAATAAAAAAAGAAGAAGCAGCAGCCAAAATGGGAAGACAAAAAAAGAGACCTAAATGAAAGAACAATAGAATTCTCCAGAAGAATAACTAGATGAAATAGAGGCAAGCAATTTGTCAGATAGAGAGTTTAGAGTAATGATTATAAGGATACTCAACAGCATGGGGAAAAAAAGAAACCATAAAAAGGACCACTCAGAAATAAAGAATGCAATATCTGAAGTAAATTTTACACTGCAAGGAATACCCTAGTAGGTTAGATAAAGCAGTGATTTGGAAGAAAATGTAGAAAATAATACCCAGTCAGCAGCAAAAAGAAAAAGAATCTTTTTTTTTTTTTTTTTTTAATGAGGGGAGCTTAAGAAACATTTTGGACAACATGAAGCATAACAACATTCACATCATGGGGATATGAGAAGGAGAAGCAACAGCTAGAGAACCTATTTGAAGAAATAATGACTGAAAACTTCCCTAATCTGGTGAAGGAAAAAGAAACACAAGTCCAGAAAGCTCAGAGATCGCCAAAAAGTTGGACCCAAAGAGGCCTAGACTGAGACACATTGTAATTACACTTTACATTGTAATTAAACTTTGTAATTACTGACAAAGTTTAAAGACAAGTAAATAATCCTAAAAGCCACAAGAAAAAAGAAGGTAGTTACATGCAAGAACAAATTAGACTGTCATCTGATTTCTCAACAGAAACATTTCAGACCAGAAGAGAGTGGCGTGAAATATTCAAGGTGATGAAAAGCAAGGACCTACAACTGAGGCTACTTTACCCAGCAAGGCTATCATTTAAAATCAAAGAGAAATAAGGAGCTTCCCAAATAAGAAAAGCCTAAAGGAGTTTGTTAACACCAAACCAGTACTGCAATAAATGTTAAAGAGTTTGCTTTTAGAAGAAGAGGAAGAAGAAAAAAACATAGGAAATAAACTAGTCTAACAATAAAATGGCACTAAACATGTTTCTGTTAATAATCACCTTAAATGTAAATGGCTTAAATGCTCCAAACCAAGAAAAATGAGAAAATGAGACCCATATACATACTGCCTCCAGGAAACCCACTTCAGATCAAAAGATACACAGAGACTAAAAGTAAACAGATAGAAAAGTTATTTTATGCAAATGGAAAGAAAAAGAAAAAGCTAGGGTAGCAATACTTATATATGACAAAATAGACTTTAAAAGGAAGGCCATAGTAAGAGAGAAAGAAGGCCCTAGCTGGTGTGGCTTAATGGATTGAGCACTAGCCTGCAAACCAAAGGCTTGCTCATTGGATTCTCAGTCTAGGGCACATGCCTGGGTTGCAGGCCAGGTCCCCAACAGGGGGCATGCTAGAGGCAACTACACATTGATGTTCTCTCCTTCCCTTTCTCACTCCCTTCCCCTCTGTCTAAAAATAAATAAATAAAATATTTTTAAAAAGACAAAGAAGGAAACTGTATAATGATAAAGGGAACAACCCAAAGGGAGGATATAATCCTAATAAAGACTTACACACCAAACATAGGAACACCTAAATATGTGAAGCAAATCCTGTTGGACACAAAGAGAGAGATTGAAAGAAATACAGTCAATGTACCCCACAGACTTCAATAGATAGATCTTCGAGACAGAAAATGAACAAGGAGACAGTGGCCTTAAATGACACACTGGATCAAATGGTTTAATTAATATCCACAGAGCATTTTACCCCCCCCCCAAAAGCAGAATATACATCTTTTCAAGTGCACTTGAAAGGTATTCTAAGATAGACAATGTGTTAAAATACAGAACAAGTTTCAATAAATTTAAGAAGACTGAAATCATATCAAGCATCTTTTTTGACCATAATGCTATTAAACTAGAAATCAATCACAAGAAGAACATTGAAAAACCACGCAAATACATGGAAGCTAAATAGAACAGTCTTTAGGGCAGGTGACATGATACTGTACATAGACAACCCCAGATATTCCACCAAGAAACTACTAGAACTAGTAAATGAATTCAGCAAAGTAGCAGGATACAAAATTAATATCCAGAAATCAGTTGTATTTTTATATGCCAATAACAAACTAACAAAAAGGGAAATTAGGAAAACAATCCCATTCATAATTGCTATAAAAAGAAAAAATATGTAGGAATAAACCTAAACAAGGATGTAAAACACCTGTTCTCAGAAAATTATAAGACAGTGAAGAAAGAAATAAAGAAGGATACCAATAAGTGGAAGAACATACTGTGTTCATGGACAAGACAATTAACATCATTAAAAATGTCCATACTACCCATAGCTATTGATAGGTTCAATGCAATTCCTAGGTTCAACATAATTCCTATTAAATTCCAATGATGTACTTTGCAGAACTAGAACAAATATTTCAAAAATGTATGTGGAAACACAAAAGGCCCCACATAGCAACAGCAATCCTGAAAAGAAGAACAAAATTGAATGAACCATGCTACCTAATATCACACTACACTACAAGGAGATAGTAATTAAAAGAACATGGTACTGGGATAAAAACAGACACACAGACCAATGGAACAGAATAGAAAGCCCAGAAATAAGCCTACACCTTTATACTCAATTAATATTCAACAGAGGAAGCAAGCACTACAATGGGCTAAAGGTAGTCTATTCAATGAATGGTATTGGGAAAATTGGACAGACGTGCCGAAAAGTGAAACTAAACCACTTTTACACTACACATGAGAATAAATTCAAAATGGATCAAAGACGTAAATGTTAGACTTGAAATCATAGAAATCAAAGCAGCAAACATAGGCATCAAAATCACAGACAGTGCTCATGGCAATATTTTATTGGATGTATCTCCCCAGGCAAGGGAAACAAAAGAAAAAGTAAACAAATGGGACTACATCAAACTAAAAATTTTTGCACAGCAAAAGAAATCATCAACAAATTAAAAAGACAACCCACAAAATAGAACAATTTGCTGATAACGTCGGATAAGGGGTTAATATACAAAATTTATAATGAACTTACAAAACTCAATACCAAAACAACAACCCAATTAAAAAATGAGCAAAGGACCTGAATAGACACTTCTCCAAAGACTACATACAGATGGCCACTAGACATATGAAAAAATGCTCAACATCACTAATTATAAGAGAAATGTAAATTAAAATCACAATGAGATATTATCTCACACCTATCAGAAATGCTACCATCAATAAATCAACAAACAAATGCTGGCAAGGATGTGAAGCAAGGGGAAAACTTTTGCACTGTTGGTGAGAATGCAGACTGATGTAAGCCGCTTTGGAAATCAGTATGAAGATACCTCAAAAAATTAAAAATGGATAAGCTTTTCAATCCGTGATCACACTTATGGAAATATATTTAAAGGAACCCATATCACTAATTTGAAAGAACATAAGTACCCCTATGTTCATTGCAGCATTACTTACAATTGCCAAGATATGGAAGCAGCCCAAGTGTCCATCAGTAGATGAGTGGATAAAACAACTATGGGATACTTACACAATGGAATACTACTCAATCTTAAAAAAGAAGAAAATTTTACCCTTTGTGACAGTATAGATGGACCTGAAGAACATTATACTAAGTGAAATAAGCCAGTAAGAGAAAGACAAATACCACATGATTTTAATCATGTGGAATCTAATGAACAAACTGAACTAACAAGGAAAATGGGGACAGGCTCATAGAAGGAGAACAGGATGACAGCTATTGGGGGTGGGGAGGTTAGGGGATGGAGGGATTGAGCAAAAAGGAAAGAGGACTCATGGACATGGACAACAGTGTGGTGATTCCTGTTGGGAAGGGGATATAAGGGGACTATGTGGTAATGAAAAAAATACAATAAAGATTCAAAAATTAAAAATAAATAAATCAATGATTTGTAATATAAGGAAGCAGAAAACAACCAATCACAGCAAGAAGAAGAAAAAAGAATACAAAGAAGTTAGGATAGTTTAAGCAGCTTCTGGGAAACTTCAGGCATTCCAACATTTGCATCATAGGGGTACCCGAAGGAGAAGAAAAAGATCAAGAAATTGGAAATCTATTTGAAAAAATAATGAATGAAAACTTCCCTAATTTGGTGAAGGAAATAGACATGCAAGTCCAGGAAGCCCTGATAGTCCTCTTTGTGAATGCAAAGAGGACCACACAAAGACACATCATAATTAAAATGCCAAAGGTTAAACATTAAGAGAGAATCTTAAAAGCAGCAAGAGAATAGCAGTTACCTACAGGTGAGTTCACATAAGACTGTCAGCTGATTTCTCAAAAGAAACTTTGAAGGCTGGAAAAGATTGGCAAGAAGTATTCAAAGTCATGAAAAGCAGAGATGTACAGCTGAGATTGTTCTACCCATCAAAGATATTAGAATTAAGGGCAGATAAAGAGCTTCCCAGATGATAAAAAACTAAAGGAGTTCACCATCTCCAAACTATTATTATATGAATGTTAAAGGGACTTAAGATAAAGAAGATCAAAACTATGAACAATAAACTATAAAAAGTACAGTATAGGAAATGAGTGGCCAAAGAACTTATGCAAATGACCCATAGACATGAGCAAAGTTGTGGGGATTGCCTGAGGGAGTAGGGAGTGCTGGCTGGAGGGAATTAAAGGGGGAAAAATTGGGACAACTGTAATAGCATAATCAAAATACAATTTTTAAAAAACTCTTCTAACAGCACACTTAAATAAATGCATTTTCTGCATGCAAACTTTACAAATAAAGTTGGTTTTAAAAGAAAAAGGAGTCAATTCTATCATCATAGAGTATATCTTATTACTAAATATACCTAACCTCAGAAAAAGTGTGGCCCTCTCATTTAGTATTACATAAAAGGACCCCAATAATTACCCTCAAGTCTCCTTATCTGCTCATACTGCTTGTTGGTTGTCAACAAATATATTTATATTTTGTATTTTTGGAGAAACTATACTGTAAGACAGATGGACATGATTGGCATACTTCACTTAAAAGAGAATACCAAAAAACTGGCATGCATTCTCCCCATTGTCCATCCTTCAGCTCTTCCCTCTAGGGATTCTGTATCCAAACAAAAAATCTAAGAAGATAATATAATGCATGAAGACACCCAATATTACATACACATCAGAGGATAATGGAGGACTTATATCAAGGAAATTTGTCAAACAATTTAAAAATTTTTAGGAAAAAAAGGAACATCCATAATAGCATAATCAATAAAATATACTAAATAATTTAACATTGTGCTATCCAACATAATCAAGCATTTTCCAAATGCTAATAAAAATTTTAACACACATATATTATTTTAAACCCTGATTTTCCCCAATGCTTAATCCATAGGAAATGCATACATCTAAAGTAATCAAATAGATTCCCTTTAGGGTAGATTAAATTATTGATTTATAAATTATTAATGAATCCCTCATAGAAAATTTTGAAGATTTAATGAAGATGGACAGTGGGAAAAGACAATAAAATTAGGTAAAACTAGGAAAAACAATTCCTAAATTTAGGGTCTTTTTTAAGGTGAAGTGAATAGAAGTGAATCAAAATATAAGAGAACAATTTTTTAGAAACCAAACAAATAGAGAAGAAATATTTCTATCTTGATTTTAAACTTTGTCTAAATGGTTTGAGCTGTCCACATGTCCTATTTCATGCCTCTCATTTCATTTCAGAAGGTGTTCATATAACAAAATTATGTCATATTTCTAAGTATGCCATGAATCTGGACTTCAATATCCCACTGATCTCTTTCCTACTGCTGACAATGGTCACATTACAAAACACGGTTTCTGCCACAACAGGAGGGCCTAAGCTGTGTCACGTTGTTTTCAGAAACTGCAGAGCAACTGCAGGATCAACTAACACAGAAAAACTATGCTAAAGTTCAAGTCTATATAAAATAAAGGTAGGTGGTCCAAAGGAAAATACCAATCTATTAACAACACAGAATTAAACAGCTAAAATACAAATTCTTATTAAATGCCCAAGTCAAAAAATAAGTTTCTTTTTAAATATCCAAAACTACATTTTGTGTTTGCTTCTATGGGATCCTTTATGTATATAGATCTTGTTTTGCACTGTGGATATTTTAGGAATTCATTAATTTTACACAATTATAAAGCCATTTAGTAAACTCATAGACTTTATAGACACTATACAGAAATGAACATCAAGCTGTGGCTTTTGTGGTTCAGTAGCTTCTGTCACTGAGAAACTAGAAATAACCACAGGAAGCTCTTCTTAGCAACAACAAAGAGACTAGGCTGTAATATCCCAAAGACTACATGGAAGAACTGAAACGGTCTGTCCAGTTTACAAGATTCAAGAACAACCAGGATTTTTTTTTTACTTTTTAGGCAGGAGACAAAAAGAAAGCACAAAGTCCTCTGCTCAGGGGTAGGAATTAGGGAATAATTAAGTTGCCTTTTCAGATCCCAGCAAGGAAACATTGGTAGGACTTTAAAGGATGAAAGCCAAGTCCTGCTGAGATACAAAAGAGCACTAAATTTCCAGCAAGGTTTCATCCACTTGTTTGCACAATCCGTGCTGCTGGTACTTTGCAGAATCAAAGGGAGAGGTTGGAGGATGGGGTAGGAGGGCATAAAGAGAAACACTGGAATGGACTCCAGGGTAAATTGCTGTCCCTACCAAGGTAAGGATAACTACTGCCGATGAAATATTTATGACTGTATTTGTTGAGCATGTATTATCTCATTAAATCATAATAATTGCTATGAAAAAGGCACTATTAATTATTCCTATTGTGAAAGAAACAATGTTGCCATCACTTGTATTTCGAAGTTCTGGTTGTGCTGGTTTGCATCCGGGCCCCCAGGGAAACCTGAGTTGGAGCCCAAACTACTTACACAGAGAAAGTAAGGCTGTTCAGTTCTTTTACAACTTAAAAGAAAAATTAAATTTCATGCACCAAATATATTATATAAATTAAATGAAAATATAATACATCCAGGAACTTGCCCCAGAGGTTAGATTCCAGACTAATTAAACATTAATTGTTAAACATCTTAAGAACTTGTAAACAGAGTGGAGTTTTTGAACACTTTTGACCATCTAATATGGAGTCACTATCAGCCATGACAGTTATGTCAAGTGCTATGTCAAGACAGAGGTAATGGAGTGTAATGGGAATGCCCTTGGAAGGGACCTGGAATACCTGAAACCACAAGTCTGGACACTTGGAAAAGGGCTCTACATAGACACTGATATGAGTGGGACCTATGCCCATTGAGGCTATAAGAACTCAGAGCTCTGACCATTGGAATTTCGAGCTTGGCTGTTCCACGGGTAATGCTCTAAGCCCCACCAGGCTTCCACTCCATCGGACACAGAGTTGCCAGTGCAGCCTCCTGGCTTGAGACCCATGCCCTCCTCTCCACCTGCAGACACCACCAGTGAGCAGGACTTCACGCTGGACACTGGCTCTGCTTTTTTCTATTACCAAAGCTCCCCTTCTCTGTGTGTGACCTGCATGTGACTCTACTGGCTAACTGGGGAAGTCTCCCCTAATAAACTTGACATTGTGGAAAGACAGAAACGTGTGTAAGTAACTCCCTTCAGAGATGCTACCTTGCTCATGACACCTTGTCTTCTTAAGGAGAAAACTTTTTCTTTCCTTCTGTTACACAAAAAGACAGAATCTGTATAGGTTTGAACTTAAGTAGGGATGTTTCCGCAGCCATCTGTCATTAGAACACTGTTCCTTGCTGACTGTATATCCTTTATTTTAATTTAAATCATTTTATTGTTGTTCAATTACAGTTGTCCGCATTTTCTCCCCACCCCCTCCAAACCCACCTCCCTCCCTTGCTTCCACCCTCCCCCTTGGTTTTGTCCATGTGTCCTTCATAATAGTTCCTGAAAACTCTTCTTCCCACTATCCCCTCTGGCTATTGTTAGACTGTTCTTAATTCCAATGACTCTGGTTATATTTTGTTTGCTTTTTTCTTTTGTTGATTACGTTCCAGTTAAAGGTGAGATCATATGGTATTTGTCCCTCACCACCTGGCTTATTTCACTTAGCATAGTGATTGTGTATTTTTGATCACAGAATATAAGTATCTTTATCTTAGCAGAACTTTAAAAATTTTGTATTGAATTTTAGAGAGAGATATATCAATTTGTTGTTCCATTTATTGATACATCCATTGGTTGAGTCTTGTATGTGCCCTTACTGGGGATTGAACCTGTGACCTTGGCATATTAGAACAATGCTCTAACAACTGAACCACCTGGCCAGGGCAAGTTGCCACCACTTTCTTTGCAGTCTTTCCTCCTAATCTATTATTGTTTGTGAAATGTGACTTCTCTTTAACCAAGTTTTCTGTTTTATAAGTTCTATTTCCTTACCACTTTACATATGAGAACACTAAAACTCAAAGAAGATGAATATACCCAGTTTCACACAGATCTAATTGGAAACTCTTGAACCCAGGTCTGACTCCCAGTCCCCTGCCCAGACCTGCTGTATTGCCTTGCATCCTTCAGGTGTTAATAGAACAGCTGAGACCATGGGAAGTTTAATGTGAACAAGAAGTGCCATAAGGCCAGAAGTCTGGGTGTATTTCTGTACGGAAGCTGACTTTTTAGACTCAAAGCTTTGGAAAACAATGTATGTTAAACAGAATTTCATTCTCTCTGAGCCTACTTCTGTACCTAGCAAGTGCATTAGAAACTTAAGTAACTATGTAAAAATGCCAAAGACATAAGAAAGCTGTGCCACTGTGTTTAATCTGAATAAGGCAAATGCCCTAATAATACAGTCAAGACTCATCTAGTACCAAGTTACTAGAAATGGACCCAGGATGACTCTGGTTTTTTTCCTACTATTAGGGTGCTATGACCCCCAGTCTTGCAGTAGGTGTCCTGTGGGACCCAATGGCGCAGTCTCCTTGATCACCTGAGTTGGGTGCTCCAGCAATGTCCCTTGCATGGGCTATGAGAGCCCTCCTGTTGTAACTGTGTCTTATTGCTATTGGCCTTTTCATGTGTGAGGTCAATCCTCCAGCTGCCTGACTGTGTATGAGCTGCTATGCAGATGCTGGCCACACAAAGCGAAATTTGCCTCAGCCTGGTCTGGTCCCTGCTGAGATCTCCCTTTGGATATGCCACTTGTGAAGCTGATTGGATTCTGTTCTGATGTTGTCTAAAGCTGGGCACTGGGTATGTCCATTATGGGACTTTGTAGGAGAGACTCGGGTGCAGGTCAATGTCAGATACTACCTGTGACTTGCCTGAGAAACCTGTCTGAAGCTACAAAATGATGCACTGTTTTTTTGTTGACTCTGCTGGGCCCCGGTATGTGCAGGAAGGACCAAGCTGTGCACCAAGGCCAGCTTCCACCAGCACTGAGCCCAGGGGCTGGTCAGCAAAGCTCCCAAGGCACCCTGAGATCTGTCTTTACCTGCCTCCACTTACTGGGTTCCTGATAATTTTAGTCACTGAAGGAGCTTTTGTTGGTTCTCATGTTGCATGAGGTAGGTTCGCAGTGAGTCACCAAGTAGGGATGAGTGGTTTTCATCACATTGAAACAGGTTCATACCCAGTGCCAGTGCTGGGTCTGAGGCTACTCAGTAAAAGTCCCAGGGTACAAGTCTAGCTGCCCTCCACTGGGTGCCTGCAGACATTTGTGATGGAGTGGCATCTCAGGGAATGGTCAGGGTTAGGCCATCAGAGTTTATCAAAGGCCAAACAGACCAAAATTTAACTGTATGAAGGGAAGGCTTTGCACCAGTCACATGTGCAGAGGAAAAATGACCGTCATCCTAGACCCATACAACTCAGTCTGTCCCAGATTATGCTGGGACCCCAAGCTCAGCAGGGCAAGGCTGCTGAGAGTTGGGAGGGTGGAGCTACTGGATCTCCCATTATGGGGAGGCACTGGTCAAGCCTGGGCGATGGTGAGGGCAGTGGCCCTGCCCCAGAGCCACAGAACTCAGTTTGTGTTGGATTCTGCCCACACACCCTGGGGAGGCTGAGCTCATCAGGGTGGGTCCACCAGGACCCAGGAGGGTAGCAGTAGTGGATCTCCTGTGATAGAGAGGCGCTCACCGGGTTCACGAGGAATTGGTACGAATAGTCCCCACTCCAAAGTGACACAACTCAGTCTCTGACACCCCCTGAGTCTACCTGGACCTTATACCTTGGTGCAGGCAGATGACTCCTCTGCAGGATGTGAGCTCAGCAAGGTGGGGTGACAGGGAGGCCAGACAGTGGGACTAATGCATTCCCCCAAGCTGATGCCTATGGAGGGCAGTGCCTCACCCAATAAAGATTCCCTCTGTGGTGCAGGAGAGGGACTCGGCACTGGAATCCTGATGGCTGTCCCTTCAACTCTCTCCCCAGAGTAGCACACCGCAATTTCTCCTCACACAGCTCCAGTCTTCATCCTCCAGAGCCTAGGGTGAGTGGCTGCAAATGAGATTTTTTTCATTATCCCTTTAAGAAAGCAGACTCCTGTCTTTCCCTGGTAGACAGAATCCCCACTGATTTTCGCAGCCAGATGTTATGTAGGCAGCTCTTCCTTGCTCTGGTGCTCTGGGCTGGGGAGGTAAATAATTAAGCAATCCACTTGAAATGTGAAAAATCACATGGAAGGGAACTTGGCAGTGGATTCTGGCTCTACTGGCTTCCCAACCTGCTGTCATTGCAAGGCTTTGGGGGGATTAAAAAATTGTAAAGTGCCTTCTTACATTTACAAATACAATGCTAACCTACACTATAATGAAATAAACTAAGAACTTGATAATGTACAATGAAATTAGCAAGTACTCTGGGACAATATCCCAGTGATTTATGATTATCCCACCTTCAAAAAGAAGCACATTATAAGTACTTTTGTTTAGATTATGGTGCTTTATTAAATGACGTGGGTAGATATTTGTACTAACTGAAAAATTAAAACTTCTGATGTTTAATTTTATCAAACATTGCTCCCTTATTAAGATTAAACCAACTGAGTCAGTAGTAATTGACCCCCTATTATTTAAGCAAGTCTTGGGAGTTATAAACGTGGTTCTTTATCAAGTAAGATTCATGGAATATAGTCAGAATACACCATTATGCTTTTGTCTCCCATCACCCTTTAAATATATTCAGTGGGGCTAGTTTATACCCTGCCTTTGGCTGAAAACTCACTCAGTCCACTGATTCCCCCAGCACTAGCTGAGTGGATAGTCCTAAGCTGGTCTCACACTCTCTTGGTATTGCAAACATTTTTAGCTATAGCTTTCTCTGATGAAATGAATTTGTGGATTCTTCAGAGACATCCAGCACCAGAGTGAGCCCTCAAATGTAGTTCCTTGGTCCAGGCAAATCTATTCTCTTTCAGGGTTTCTTTATATCCTCTCCAGCCTCTACTCATGTGATATTCACTTCTAACTTCTTGTGAGTGCCCCCTGAGTGGCCCTATTGGGCATCATTAGCAACACCCCATTCCAGCCCCCTTGAACCTCTGGTCCACTCCAGTTTGGATGGCATTTCTTCAGCCTTTGCCTCCACAGCCTTCAGGACATTAGTGTGAGTCCAATGTCCTCTTCAGCCAGCAGATATCCAATCAAGCTTTCAAAGTAATCTTGAATCCCTCCTCTCTTGACATAAAATGAAGGGAACATGCCCCATGGGTAGACAAAAGTTTCATTAATTCCACTTTAAACTTTGTCTGTTTCATGACTCACCTTGATATCTTGCAGATATATTGACATTTAGGTTAAAACATCCAATTTAACATTATTTACATTTAAAAGTCAGTGTGAAATAAGTCCCATGTTTTATATAAAGCTTTAGGGTACTGAAAGGGTATGGAATAACTCTTGGAACATGTGAGTAACCTTCCTTAGGGCTTTGTGTGGGGAATGAAGGAACATAGACAGCTGGCTCCCTAACTAGAAAGTCAACTTCTAAGTCTTTGTCCATTATCCCCTATTAAGAAATGTCCTGTCTTTTCTTCCAAAAATTATTTGTACTAAATTCAAATAGCTATTGAGGAGGCTAAGTTAGGGGAGATTGACTCAGAGGTCACCTAAAACAACTTTTGAAGCCTCATTAAATTTAATATTTATGGAGAATTGCTTTCTCACTTGAAGTATTTAGGTAATTATTTTAATTTTCTGTTTCCCTCTACTAGTATGGAACTATTCTAACCAACTAGCAAGGAAGAAATCTGTGATAGAAATGCACCTAATCTTAATAAGATTCAGATAATTTGTTTACAGGACAGAACCAATATACTTCCCCAAATTAAGTTTTGCATTCAACTACAACTCATAAGTCTTCTTTAAAATTCAAATTTCCTTGTTTTTAAAACACTAACAACATACTCAAAGCTGCACACTTTATAAAACAAGAGGCCAAAGTAATATTTTATGTCATTTCTCTTGTAGGAAAGATCATCTTGGGGGCTCATAAGAATATAAAATTCTTTTTTCAAACTAATAATTTTATAACAGTATACTATTGTGTTGGCCAAAAAGTTCATTTCATTTTTTTCTGTAAGATGGCTCTAGTAGTGCTTACTTGTCTTTAACTTCATTTGAAACAATTTTGCTAGATTGTATTATGACAGCTGTCATATCAGCATGCATTAAAAAATCAAAATTGGTGAATTTTTCTGTAGCTATTTTAATATTGAAAATGGAAGAAAATAAGCAACATTTTTGGCATGTTATGCTTTATTATTTCAAGAAAAGTAGAATTGCAACTGAAATGCAAAAAGAAGATTGAGCAGCGTTTGGAGAAGGTGCTGTGACTGACTGAATGTGTCATAAGTAGTTTGCAAGTTTCTGCTGAAGATTTCTTGCTGGACAATGCCCCCTGATCATGTAGATGAGTCGAAGTTGATAGCAATCAAATCGAGACAGTAATTGAGAACAATCACTGTTATCCCATGTGGAAGATAGCTGACATACTCAAAATAGCCAAATCAATAAAGTTATTGGTGAAAATGAAAAAAAAAGTGTCTTTTATTTTATTTAAAAAACTAAACAGACTTTTTGGCCAACCTATTACATAGGTAAAATATCACACTCATATATTCCATATTGTACCAAACTCAGTATATGCTTGAAAATTTTTTTACTTACATCTAGAATAGTTATGAAAACCAATAGAATCACTCTGCATAAAAAAAATTCAGTCCTCAGTAGTCTTTCTTTAGCTAATTATCACCTTTAAAAAATTAAAGACAGAAAAAAACTAATCATTCAGTCTAATGGAAGAGATTATGGAGCTCATCAAAAATGCCCTTTTAATTTATTAGCAGACTGATGGAACAATTGTTTGGCCATCCCTTCATCATCTGGCCAGACCCTGAACTTCTACTATGTGACCAATATCAGCCACTTTAAAGGTTTAGATGAAAATAAACAACCTAGTTTCAGGCAGATTTAAAAATCACCTACTCCTGCCCTGGGTAGTGTGGCTCAGTGGACTGAGTGCCAGCTTAGGAACCAAAGGGTTGCCAGTTCAATTCCCAGTCTAGGGCACATGCCCTACACTAGGGTTGGAGGCCAGGTCCCCAGTAGTGGGTATGGGAGAGGCAACCACACATTG
Organism: Anoura caudifer; assembly: GCA_004027475.1. Classification (NCBI taxonomy): domain Eukaryota; kingdom Metazoa; phylum Chordata; class Mammalia; order Chiroptera; family Phyllostomidae; genus Anoura; species Anoura caudifer. The sequence continues at coordinate 56,818 of PVKU01006919.1, forward strand.
ATGTTTCCCTCCCTTTCTCTCTCCCTCCCCCTCTCTAAAAATAAATAAATAAAATATTTTTTAAAAAAAGAATTACCTACCGCACCAAGGAAAATAATTAATTAATTAATGCTAAACTATACTCAGAGATCAGGAAGCAATCAAACTTGCCCACAATTCTGTCTTTCTTCAATATTATCAATACTGTAAAATAATGCTGTAAAACATTATTAAAAGTTTTTTTTTTCAAAATAGTTTTTTGCATAATGACAAAAGTAATGAAAGGAGACTTCAACTTTCAAAAGGAAAAATTTTGTAGGAAAAGTGTTAGGCAGGGTGATAAAAGACATTCATGCAAGGTAGAAAAAGAAAAGGACAGGAAAAAGAATTCTTAAATTTTTCTTGATGTATTTATGAGTGTGCTCTTGTAAGCAGTTAAACATTCAGCAGTTCAATAACTTTTTAAAGCAGTAGGAATGCAGAAAACCAAAACACATTCACTTTACCCTGCTGTTAGCCTTCTGACAGCAGTCCTCCTAAGTCCTGCTCTGGTACCATCCAGCTCCATTTTTCCAGCCGCAACATTCACATCCATATTTGAAAAAGGTTGTCTACCTAAAGTCAGAAAACTGTATTACTTTTACATTTCTAGATCTTGAAGTTTCTATATATTTACTTAATATTTATCTCAAATGTTAAAGTGTATAAAATTATGCAAATTTGTTTAAAATGCAGAATCTAGCACATAGATCATCATCATAATCATCATCGAAGATTCTTAATAGATCTACATTTTCAGAAATATATAACTTTTTTAAGGCTTGAACCACACTGAAAAAAAAACACTGATCTAATTTTGAGGTTCACATTTACATTATCTAGAAGCTCTTGTATGAACACTAAAATCAACCTGTGACATCTGGAAGGAATTGATATAAGAATCAAAATAAATACACAAAGATGTATTTATTCTGACAAAGATAGGTAGATGATAAATAGATAGTAGATTGATGACCCATAGGTAGGTAGGTAGGTAGGTAGGTAGGTAGATAGATAGATAGATAGATAGATAGATAGATAGATGATAGATCAGTGGGAAGAAATGGAAAGGCAGCTGGGAACTGAGAAAAGAAGATAAGGAGAAGATACGGAATTTAAAAAACTAAGGTAGCTAAGGTTAAGTCTATGTAATGTAAAACAGTAATTTTAATTCTTATGCTAAATTGGCTGGTTCTTTAGTAACATATAGATACTGCCTTTTGTTACATTAGAAGAGGACATAGTTCTTCGTGATCTATCTTCTTTTTATTCTCCCTCAATCTTTTTCTCTCTCCTCCATAACCAGGTTACTTCTCTTTCCTCAGCTTTCATCTACTTTTGTGATTTCTTCTATTCATTTCTTCTTGGTCATTTTAACAATTTACTATTTTAGTATATCTTGTTCTTTTGCCCACCTTAAGCACGGGTAGTTATTTTTATAGTGTGATTAAAAGGACTTCTATCAATATAATGGCTTCCTTACTTCCTCTGCCCTAAAGTTTAAAGCTTCTTTCTTTTAGGTTAAGCACTGCCTGTCCACCAACTTCTCTTTTAAAAAATCAATGTACTTCTGGGAGGAATATATACTTCTGGAAAATCAAGGCACTATCAGCTGGAAACTTTTTTACCCTGACAGTAAAGAACAGGCAGGCATAGCTTTGGGCTTTTAACATAAAGGGACAGCATCTTGGCCTACTTTAAAATTTGGAGACACCTCACAATATGTACACAATACATATCAAGTAATTGATTTTTTCCATCTTTCATTAATTATTTTGGCCACACTTTGATTGCTAGGAATAGTGAATTTTAACATGACATTTTCCTACACTCTTTCATAGACTAATATACTCAGACAAATTGGAAAATAAGCTGAAGAGAACAGCAATCCATCCTTTCATAGAACTGAACAATGAATTTAACAGTCTCTTGAAAATATATCTTAAAATACATGCACACACACAGACTAAGGACCTTATGAATCATATGCCTCTCAATCTCTGCCTCCTTTCTTGCCTCAAAATGTTTCACAACCTACATTAATAAAAGCCCAATCTAGCCCTGCATTAGGCAATGATTACTGCTGGGAAATCTTTCCAAGTATCAATGAAAATTTTTTCATAATATGGCTTACCTTTTTCCTTTGTTTTGTACATAGTGAAGGCAATAGCTAATCGTAATTCTTTATTTAAAACTTTTCCAGAATCTGTACTTAAATACAGAGGCTATTTCTTTGTTTATTTTCTCTTTTATAATTTATGCATCCCTTCAGCAGAGGTCCTACTAAGAATTTTTATTCCTTCTTCCTTACAACCAGAATCATTATTATATGATTAAATATAAGCAGCTCATTTTATGTGGTGCTTATATTTTCATGGAAACTTCTTCAGCATTCTAAAAATATCTTTAATATTTAGCACTTAAGAAACAGCATTTTTCAATATAACTAGAAACAGAAAATGATTAAAGTTTAAATTCATTAGGTACTCAATAAATGTTTATTGAATTTAGCTGAGTGTCATGAATTTTTCTATTTTTAATCTTTATTATGATTTATTTTTCTATTTTCATTTATTATGAGAAAACATTTTCAATTCCAATAGTTATATTTAATTTTTTCTTCACTTGGATAATTTCTTATTTTGTTATTATATGTAATATTTCAAACTAAAGTATTCTTACTGCAAGTCTCCTATTTCCATGATTTTTTTTCCATTCAGCAAATAAATGCACTAAATTTTTCTCCCCTTAATAGTAGTAATTCTGACCAGCAACCTGACCTATGGGAACATTGTGAAGATTGATAAGGTCATAAATAAAACAATTGAAATTCCTAGTTTGGGGTTTTAATGTATACAGGAAATAGTAGTATTGTGTTTTTCTGTTTTTCTATTTTTTTTTATTTTTAATTGAATTTAGTGGGATGACATTGGTTAATAAACCCATACAGGTTTCAAGTGTACAACTGAATAACGCATCACTGCACACTGCATTGTGTGCTCAGCACCCAAGGTCATGTCTATTTCCATCCCCATTTATCCTTCCTTTGCCCAATTCTGCCTCCCCTCACCTGCCTTTCCCTCTCGCTATCATCTGTATAATGAAAATAGTAGTATTGTATTTGCTTTTCTGTGTTTCTAGACATCCTACAAAAATTTCTTGAAGGATCTTTTTCTCCTTTCTGTCCTTGCAATAAAATCATGAGTACACATGAACTTGTAGAATGTGGATCCCTGTTAATAAGAGCGCATTTATTTCTATTTGTTACAGAAGATAGGTTCACCATTGTCCATTCAAATAACAATTAAATGGTGCATGACCAAAAGAACTGATTTCAAACTCAGATATAGCCACTTAATAGAATATCTCAGCAGCTGGCTTCTTCACAGCTAGTCCATCACCAACAGAGAAAATCTATCTCTTAAAATCAAAAACTATAAAATTCTCTTGCTCCCCTTGTACTACTCACCAATTGATTCCAATGGTTATTTCTCTGTCAGTTTGTATGTGGTATAATACTAAATTTAACATCAGGAACCTGAGTCCAAGAGGCCACCAGCTGCTGAAAAGCCACGGATGGATGACTGGAGTCTGCTTCTTGCTCCTTTAGAGTCATTAAACTCTTCAGAAATAGATTCTTAAGGTGGCTCTGTGGCCAGAGGTGGCCCTGGGACTGGAGGCAGCCCTGCAACCAAAGGAGGGGGCTTTGTGGAAGACCCAGAGCTCACACTCATGATCCTAGGTGAGACAAAAAATCCTGGAATTGTAAAAAGAAAAACAGAGTTGGTCCCAAAGAGGATGCATCCTAACAGCTGAGACAGTGAAAGCTGTGAACACCAGGATACCTGAAGGAGACTGCACCACTGAATCTCACAGGCATTCTACCACAGAAGTTCACACCATAAACACAGGGAGCCAGAAGAGATCAATTTAAGAAGCTGAGGGTAACAAGAAGAGTCTCAAAAATAATGGGAAGACAAAGAAACAATCCCCAAATGAAAGGAAAGGAGGAAGCCCCACAAAGACTGCTACATGAAACAGGCAACTCAACTATCAGATACTGAGCTCAAAGCAAATGTTGTCAGGAACCTCAATGAGCTCTCAATGAGCTACCAGGGAAACTACAGGGAAGCTACAATGGACTCACTGCAAACTATATCAACATGAAAAAGGAATAGAAACTATCAACAATGGCCAAGAGGAAATGAAGAATACAATTCCTGAACTGAAGAACATAGTAGAAGGAATCAGAAGCAGAATCAATGAAGCAGAAGATTGGATCAGTGAGTTGGAAGAAAAGTAGAAAAAAACACACAGAAAAAGCAAGAAAAGGAAAAGAAGCTCCAAAAGAATGAAGAGGGATTAAGAGAAATGCAAGACAATATGAAATGTAATAATATCCATATAATAGGGATACCAGAAGGAGAAGAAGAAGAGCAAGGGATAGAAAACCTATTTGAAAAAGTAATGACAGAAAACTTCTCTAATTTGATGAGAGAAAAAGTCATACAAATCCAGGAAACACAGAGAGTCCCAATCAAGAGGAACCCAAAGAGGCCCACCTCAAGAACACATCATAATTAAAATGGCAAAAATCCAAGTCAAAGACAGAATCTTAAAGGCAGCAAGGGAGAAAAAGGAAATAACATACAAGGGAGCCCCAATAAGGTTAGCAGCTGACTTCTCAACAGAAATGCTCCAAGCCAGAAGAGAATGGCAAGAAATATTCCCAGTAATGAGAACCAAAGGCCTGCAACCAAGACTACTTTTCCCATCAAGGCATTCAATAAAGATAGAAGGACAAATAAAGAGCTTCCCAGACAAAAGAAGTCTAAAGAATACACATCTACCAAACCAGTGCTGCAAGAGATGCTACAGGGACTGCTTTAAGGAAAGGAAGGAAAAGAGAGAGAGAGAGAGAGAGAGAGAGAGAGAGAGAGAGAGAGAGAGAGAGAGAGAGAGAAACACAAGTATGAAAAGGTCAATGAATAAGTTCCTATCAATAATAACCTTAAACATAAATGGATTAAATGCTCCAATCAAAAGACATAGAATAGCTGAATGAATGAGAAAGCATGACCCACACATATGCTGCCTACAAGAGACCCACCTCAGGACAAAAGACCTACACAGACTCAAAGTGAAGGGCTGGAAAGAAATTTTCCAAGCAAACAGGAAAAAAAAAGCCGGGGTATATACTCATATTAGACAAAATAGACTTCAAAAGGGCCATAAAGAGAGACCCAGAAGGTCACTTCATAATACTCAAGGGAAGAATCCACCAGGAAGACATAAACATTGTAAATATATATGCACCCAACACAGGAGCACCTAAATTCATAAAGAAAATCTTAGAGGACTTCAGGAAAGATATTGACAGCAACACAATTAGAGTAGGGGATTTTAACACCCCCCTGTCAAAAATGGACAGATCTTCCAAACAAAATATCAACAAAGATATTGTGGCATTGAACAATGTCCTAGATGAAATGGACTTAACTGATATATATATAGCCCTTCATACCAAAGAAACTAAATATACATTCTTTTCAAATGCACATGGAACATTTTCAAAGACAGACCACATGATAGGACACAAAACAAGCCTCAACAAATTCAAGAAAATTGAAATCATACCAAGCATTTTCTCCAACCACAAGGGACTGAAACTAGAAACCAACCCCAAGGGGAAAAACACAAAACAATCAAAATCATGGAGATTGAATAGAATGCTATTACACAATGAAGGGGTCAACAATGAAATTAGAGAAGAAATCAAAAATTTTCTGGAAACAAATGAACATGAACTCATAACGACCCAAAACTTATGGGAGACAGCAAAGGCAGTCCTCAGAGGGAAGTTCATAGCAATACAGGCTTTCCTAAAAAAGATAGAAATATCCCAAACAGACAACTTAACCCTATGCCTACAAGAACTCGAGGAACAACAACAAGGACAGCCAAGAGCAAGTAGAAGGAAGGAAATAACCAAGATCAGAGCAGGATTAAATGACATAGAGACTAAAAGTACAATTCTAAGGATCAATGAATCCAGGAGCTGATTCTTTGAAAAGATAAACAAAATTGACAAGCCTTTAAGCAGGCTCATCAAGAAAAAAACAGAGAGGCCACAAATAAACACAATCAGAAATGAAAGAGGAGAGATTACAACTGACACCACAGAAATACAAAGGATGGTAAGAAATTACTATGAAGAACTATATACCAAGAAATTTGAAAACCTAGGTGAAATGGACAAGTTTCTAGAAAAATATAATCTTCCGAAACTCAGTGAAGAAGAAGCAGAAAGCCTGAACCGACCAATAACAGCAGATGAAATTGAAGCAGTAATCAAAAAACTCCCAACACACAAAAGCCCTGGACCAGATGGTTTCACAGGAGAATTCTACAAAGCATTTCAGGAAAAGATAACCCCTATCCTTCACATACTATTACAAAAAAAATCCAAAATGATGGGAGACTCCCAAACTCTTTTTATGAAGCCAGCATCATTCTAATCCCAAAACCAGATAAAGACATAGCAAAGAAAGAAAACTTCAGGCCAATATCACTGATGAACATAGACAATAAATCCTCACCAAAATATTGGCAAACCACACCCAACAATACATTAAAAAGATCATACACCATGACCAGTGGGAATCATCCCAGGGATGCAAGGATGGTTCAACATTCACAAATCAGTAAATGTAATACATCACATAAACAAAAGCAAACATAAAAATCACATGATCATATCAATATATGCAAAAAAAGCATTTGATAAGGTACAGCACCCATTTATGATAAAAACACTCAGCAAAGTGGGAATACAGGGAGCATTCCTAAGCATAATAAAGGCCATATATGAGAGGCCTACAGCCAACATCATACTCAACAGGCAAAAACTAAAATCTTTTCCACTAAGATCAGGAACAAGACAAGGATGTCCACTTTCACCACTTCTATTCAATATAGTATTGGATGTCTTAGCCACAGTGATCAGACAAGAAAAGGAAATAAAAGGCATCCAAATTGGAAAGGAAGAAACAAAACTATCATTATTTACAGATGACATGATAGTGTACATAGAAAATCCTATAGACTCAGCCAGAAAGGTGCTTGACCTAGTAAATGAATTTGGCCAAACAGCCAATACAAAGTCAATATCCAGAAATCAAAGGAATTTTTGTATACCAACAATGAAACAGCAGAAGCAGAAATCAAGAAAAGAATCCCATTCAATATAGCAAAAAGAAAGATAAAATACCTAGTAATAAACCTAACCAAGGAGGTAAAAGACCTGTATGCAGAAAACTACACAACACTGAAGAAAAAAATCAAGGAGGACACAAACAAATGGAAACATATACCATGTTCATGGATCAGAAGAATCAACATCATCAAAATGTCCATACTACCCAAAGCAATTTACAAATTCAATGCAATACCTATCAAAGTACCAATGGCATATTTCACAGACATAGAACAAACACTTCAAAAATTTATATGGAACCATAAATGACCCTGAATAGATGCTGCAATTTTTAGAAAGAAGAGCAAAGTAGGAGGAATCACAATATCTGATACCAAACTGTATTACAAGGCCACTGTAATCAAAACAGCCTGGTACTGGCACAAAAACAGGCACATGGACCAGTGGAATAGAATAGAGAGCCCAGAAATAAATCCAAGTCTCCATGGTCAATTAATCTTTGACGAAGAGGGCAGCAACATAAAATGGTGTAAAAATAGCCTCTTCAACAAGTGATGTTGGGAGAACTGGACATCTATGTGCAAAACAATGAAACTCAAGCACCAACTTACACCATACACAAAAATAAATTCAAGGTGGATAAAAGATTTAAATATAAGTCCTGACACATTAAAGTCCTAGAGGAGAACATAGGCAGGAAAATCTCAGATATTTCATGAAGCAACATTTTTACTGATATACCCCCTAAAGCAATGGACATAAAGGAAAGAATAAACAAATGGGATCTCATCCAAATAAAAAAACTTCTTCAAAGCTAAAGAAAACAGTATTAAAATAAAAAGAGAACCAACTATATGGGAAAACATATTTGCCAATGATACCTCAGACAAGGGTTTAATCTCCAAAATATATAAAGAACTTAAACAACTCCACTCTAAGAAGACAAGCAACCCAATTAAAAAATGGGCAAAGGACTTGAACAGACACATCTCCAAGGAGGACATACAGAGGATCTAGAGACACATGAAAAGATGTTCAATATTGCTAGCTATCAGAGAGATGCAAATTAAAACTACAATGAGATACCACTTCACACTGGTCAGAATGACCATCATAAACAAAGCAACAAAAAATGTGTTGCAGAGATTCTGGAGAAAAGAGGACCCTAGTGTACTGTTGGTGGGATTGCAGACTGGTGCAACCACTTTGGAAAACAGTATGAAATTTTCTCAGAAAACTAAAATGGATCTACCTTTTGAGCCAGCAATTCTACTGCTAGGACTATATCCTAAGAACCCTGAAACACCAATCCAAAAGAACGTATGCACCCCTATGTTCATAGCAGCACAATTTACAATAGCCAAGTGTTGGAAACAACTTAGGTGCCCATCAGTAAATGTATACATCAAAAAACTATGGTACATTTTCACAGTGGAATTCTATGAGTAGAAAGAAGGAGCTCCTACCCTTTGCAACAGCACGGATGGCACTGGAGAGCATCATGCTAAGCAAAATAAGCCAGGAGGTAAAAGACAAATACCATATGATCTTACCTTTAACAGGAACCTAATCAACAAAACAAACACACAAGCAAATTGTAACCAAAGACACTGAAATTGAGAACAGGCTGACAGTCACCAGAGGGGATAGGGGAAGGAATTTCAGGGGAAAAGGGGAAGGGTTTACAGGAACAAGTATAAAGGACACATGGACAAAAACTAGGGGAGAGAAATGGGAGGGAGGTGGGGAGGACTGGGGTGGTGGGCTGGAATGGGAGTAAAAGACAGAAAACTGTACAAGAACAAGAATTAAAATAATTTTTTTTTAAAAGGAAACTGGGTCCAAAAGTTTCTACACCAGTTACCAATTGAGTAACCTTCAGCAAGTGTTTTCAATCTCATTGGCCTTGTATTGGATAAAAAAATAATAGTTTCCCTCCCTAATCATATAGGGAGGGAAACTAATCATATAGTTTTGAGAGGATGGAATTAGGAAATGTCTATGAAGGCACTGTACACTTTAAATTTCATAGTATGTATAAGATATTATGATGCCCACCTATCTAGCTTTAATGACATTTGATCCTATAGTTCTATTCTTTAATTATATCATAAATCTTACATAAGGAAGAAGTGGGTAGGGAGTCATTGGCAAACTAAATAGAGTCTTTCTATTTACCCAGACTCAAACTACATATAGATTTAAAGATACTGTGATGTTACAAGATTCTTAAAAATCTCTCCATATTTTACATATTCCTTTCAATGCTTTAAAAAAAAAGATTTTATTTATTTGTTTTTAGAGAGGGGGAGAGAGGGAGGGAAAAAAAGGGAGAGATACATCAATGTGTGGTTACCTCTCAAGCACCCTCTCCTGGGGCCTAGCCAGCAACCCAGGCATGTGCCCTGACTGGGAATCAAACCAATGACCCTTTGATTCACAGGCTGGTGCTCAATCCACTGACCCACACCAGCCAAGGCCCTTCTGATGCTTTGATCAACAGTCTTATCTCTGCTGACTTCTCTCCTTCACCAGTCCTTCCACCTAGGATGTTTTTCCTTTATCCATGCCTAGGGAAATCATCCTAATCCTTCAAGAATAGTTTAAAAATTACTGATTCCATTAAATGTGCCTCAGTTCTTCAAATTAAAAGTAACTTTTTAAAATTTATTTTTGTTCCAGCACCTCTATTTATAGTATGCATACTCCAGTCTCCACCCCAAGACTATGACTAAACAGAGTCAAAGAAAGGAATTCTCTTTTTCATTGCTATATCTCAGTGCCCAATAGAGGAAATTGAACATGAAATTTAGTGAACAACTTTCTGTTACTCTTACTCATCTGTCTCTGACACAAATTAGTCTTTCATTTGTTTTCACTGCACCTGCACAAAAATCTGTAAGGATATAATTTTCCACCAATTATCAATCCAGTTTAAATGCTTGAGTCATTTACTCAAGACTCTGCATTGCTATCCATTGCCTTCTCCCATCTTCTTTAACTTTCTATAAATGACTGAATTCACTATTTCTCCTTCTTATCATCTCCAAGGATATTTTAAATTCCAATCTATATTTCCCTATATCTTTTGCATCTCATGGTACACCCTTCCTAATCACTTCAAAATCTAGCCTAAAAGTTTACTACTCCAAGAGGTCTTATCTGTTTAACCCTTCCATATAGTCCTTTTATAAACCCTAAGCACCAAGGCAGAATCCTTATAAAATGAAGATGAATGTATGACTCCATACTAGAAATGCATTCAGATATACTGCCTAAAAGCAAAATGACCTTAAGGCAATTTATCTGTACCCTTCAGGGTTTGTTTCTAAAGCATAAAATTAGCTACACGGAGTTATTTTTAAAGTATTTATAGACAAATATTTTTCATCCTTACACTTCTTCTGTATGTGAACAGCATTTCTTGAGAGCAAAGAATTTTGCACTGTGCCAAGGTTTACAATATGAATACAGAATTTACTAGCAACTCTGGCTTATGTTAAATTTCTTTGTGGAAATCATATTGTGAACTAGATTGTCATAAAGTAAATCAAAATTGCTCATTGAAAGCTATAGCAGTAATGAACCCTGACATAGAACCCAGCGTAACTAACAGTACTTTAAAGACATATTAAAAATATAAAGTTTTTTCATAATTCAAAAATAATTTTAATTTTAACAAACTATAATTTATGTTGTATACAACTATTTAAAAGGCCTAGATTATATACTAATTATCAATGATTTTGTATGAACATGTGAAACATTTTTTAAAAATGGAATCTACTATGCTGGTTATAATAAACATTTAACAGTTATTTTCCCAGAAGTTTGTGGAGCAGCTCCCCCATCTTAGAATGATGGCCACACTTTGGGTCTAGAAACACACTTTGCTCACACTATGTGGCCAAAGGCCCTTCGCCTGGGCTCTGATCCAAGACCTACAATCGACAGATGTGAAAATTGAAAAGCGAAGATCCAAAGCCAAATAATGTTGGTAAACAGGACTAAGTCTGCTGGAGTGTGCATTCTCCCTTGCAGCTGTGCAAATGTACATAAACTATTTGAACTCTAAACTTCCATTTTTATAGCTGTAAACTGAGGATAATTATACTTAATAACAAATAAGTGATTAATGAAGATCAAATTAAATAAAGCATATGACATGTTTAGCAGTCACTAAGTTTATAGTACATATAATAAATACAAATAAGAGTTACTGTTATTATTATATCATTATTATTATCATTGTATAGAGAATACTCACCCACCTGCATATGGTAATAACTTAACATATGTTGTCCATCCCTACCTCACACCAGGAGATCAAGTAAGTGCTCTCCTCAATGCCAGGAATGTAATATAATAGATCCACATTGGCCTCAACAGACAAAGGCTTTGTGAGCTTACTAACAGCAGAAAAAATGCTGGCTCTCTTATGACAGGCTTTTGTCATATGAATTGATTTAAATCTTCTTTAATTACTGAGCAGTAATTGAATCTATGGTGTTAAATATCCTGAGTGAAATTTGTTTATGGCCTAATGAGCAATTAATTATCCTTTATACTTCCATCTAACTTGAGCTTTGTTTTTATCATTTATCCTCCTCTTTTCACTGTATTCTTTTTTTTTCTTTTCACTGTATTCAAATGGCTCCTTCCTTCCTCTTATGCTATGTTCAATCTCAAAACCTTTCCCTTAATTCTGCATTTACACCTACCCTTTTAGTCCACAACTTTCTTTGCTTTCTATTCAATTTTCCAATTCCCAATATTGTCATACAATTTGATTCTATATTCTCATCTTGACATTTAAACTTCATTGGCAATGGCCACCACTGACTTCCACATTGCCAAATCCAATGGACTGAAAATTTTAGCATTCAACACTATTGATTAGTCTTTTCTTCTTAAAACATTACTGTTCCTTGGCTTCCATAACAATATTTTAAATAAAAGAGATTTTGTATTCTCTTTTACTGGATCTTTTCATTCTGTTCATGTCTAAAATGCTATATACTGGACCTACTTGTATTTCTACCTTACATTTCTTCCTTTGTCTTCAATCTATTCCCATAAACTTACATGTTTAAAGTTGAGTCCTAAATCACAACCTCTACCCTCAAATACTCCTGAACTCCACAACCAAATATTCAATAATCCACTGTGATGTCTACCTTAATGTCTTTTTTCTTCTTGTTCGTATCTATGCCATCAACCATGGCAGAATTTGGAAATTGCTTTTGAATGCTTACTCTTCCTCTATCTCATCAAAGCACTAGGTCTCATCAATCTATTGCCCAAAGCCATCTCCAATTTATCTACTGCCTTCTATTCTCATTCCTATCACTGCCTAAGTACAGATATTATCTCTTCCATTAGGACAGACCTGCTAAAAAATTTTAAAGTAGAATGATGAATTTCAAACAGATATAAAAAAACATGTATTACAGATATTATTCAACAAATTAATTAATGAGGAAACTAGTAAGATGTTGCCATGAGTTCAAAGGAAAATTCAAAGTACCACATTTATATAGGCTAATCAGGGGAACTGAAGTGAATTTATAAATGGTTGCAAACTGGCTTTTTCCATAGCAGTGAGAGAAATTGATTTTCCTTTCACCAGACAGAATTCATTTGCACATCTATGAACAAAAGACATTTGCATTGCTGTGATCTACAATTTACAGTTTTAAGTAGCTCAGACAATGAAAGACGCAAACTCCATAGACTCAAATAACCCACAACTGTGTTCTCTAGATAACACATTTTAACTGAAGACCCCTAGTAATGTTTTTGCTCTACTTCAAAGTCTTTCACAATTTTTTAGGACAGATTTCATCATTCTTACCAAAAATAAAATCTAATAATGTCTCTCTCCTGTTCAAATTACCTCAATGTGTCCTTATGAATCACAAAATTAACGTCAGCTCCACCCCAACTGTGTGGGATGGACATTGTCATCTCCTGAACTTCAGTTCACCCACCCTCACATCCACAGGCACTTTATGCCAGTGGAAGCAATAACCAAAAGGCTCAGTCTTTCCTAGATAACATCTTGCTGTTTTATACTCATTACCTTTCATGTGTCATAAACGTTCCCTGGAATATGCTTCTGTCCAACCAATAAAGTCCTATTAATTTCAAAGCCAAATTCACAGGCTTTATTTTCCAGGAAGACTGCAGCCAATCCAAACAGAATTAATCATTTCCTTTCTATCAATGCAAATTATTTGTTTTTATATATGACTTCCCTAACATGCTGACATCTGCATAAGGACAGAGATTGAAAATGTTTATCATGTGGTCATTAACAGCAGAGACTCTACAGTCAGATCTGGGTTCAAATTCTGAATCCATCACCTGTTAACGGAATGACAAGTTATCTAACCTCTCTGTTCTCTGGTTTCTTCACCTGTAAGTGAAAGCATTGCAGTTTTGAGCACTGGCTTTGAATTAGACTACCTGTTTAATCCCTGTTCTATAATTTACTAACTCTGTCATCCAAGAGAAACCACTTGTTCTCTTTCACTCAATTTTTTATCTATAAAACGGAATTGATAATAATACCTCACAGGGTTGTTGAGAGATATAAAGATATAATATAGGTGAAGCAGTGTAATGTTTAATTTTATACATCAACTTGGTTAGGCCAAGATAGACTAGTACTTACTGTATTTTGCTGGGTATAATGTGCACTTTTTTTGCCCAAATTTTTGAGGGAAAATAAAATGCACATTATGCATGGGCAGTACTAATTCTGTATCTATATACCATAAAATGAAATATTTTTTTTTTTCCTGAAAGTTTGGGCCAAAAACTTGGGTGCACATAATACATGGCAAAAATATGTTATATGTCTGGTCAAACACCAACTAGATATCACTGTCAAAATTATTTTTAGATGAGATTAACATTTAAATCAGTAGACTTTGGGTAAAGTAGATTAGTCTCCACAATGTGAGTGGGCCTCATCCAATCTCTTGAAAGTCTTAAGAATAAAAGTATGACATCTTCAAAGGAAGAGGAAATTCTGTTTCCAGGCTGCCTTCAGACTTGAGCTGCAACATTAGCTTCCTAGGTTTTCCACCTTGTTGGCCTGCCCTGCAGTTTCGGACTTGCCAGCCTTCACAATTGCATGAACCAGTTTCTAAATGTAATTTTTTATTATAATTGGGGCTTTATGGAATAAATGAATTAATGTATGTAAAACATTTAGCTGAACAATTTGGCAGATAACAAATAGTGAGTAGATTTTATGTAATATTATTAATTATAATTATGTTCCCAAGGCCAAACATAGTATCGGGTATAATAGATGTTTGTTAGTTGTTTTGATGTATGGGTGGATGGATGGGTAAATGGATGGATGGTTGGATGGATGGATGGATGAACAAATTATATGTCAGTTAATAGAGAACAGTCAATTTAAGCTCACCTTAGGTCATTTTCATGTTAATTATATTGTTTTTAATGTTAAATGTATAATGTTTTAATGTTTAAGTGTATTATTCTGAATTTTCCACTTGTAGAATATAAGAAACTCAGAAAAAGGAGAAGTGCTTGAGGAGAGACTACCAAGTGTGTTGTTTTCAAGAAAAGAGGACTGGCCTCAGGTTAGAACAAAGAAAATACAAGCATGTTTAAAAAGAATTATTAATTGCCTCAGGTGTGAAGGAGAGGGGTGATACAAACGTTGTCAATGGGCCTCCATCCATCACCCTAGAGTTAGAATCCAGACACCAAGCTCGAGAGGTAAAAGTCAAGATTTTCAAGGCACTGAGCCAAGCATGAAGATCCAAGATGGAAGTTAGAAGGTATAGCCTCAGAGCCATAGCTCTGCCATCTGAGTGAAATAGTAGTGGGAGACACTGGAAAGGAAGGAGATTGGTCAATGTGACGAAGCCACCTGTGTTTGCTAATTGGCAGTAATGGGAGTTGGGCTCCTGCGTAACCCTAGACACTGGGAGATAGGAATCTATCTTCCTTGATTATTCTTTAAAGGCATGACTCCCAAATCCTTAAGAATGACATTTCTGGGTTGTGAAACTCACAAGAGGCTGAGAGATTTACATCTAGAAGGAACAGAGAAGGGATTTACAGTTGCAAATGCTTTTATAAATGTTCCAGGAAAATGGTGGTCAGAGGAAGAAATCAATCCAAAGTTTACTCAAGCTGAGGGGAATATTAAGGATATTGTGTTCACTTGTTCATAAACTACATTTTTTTCTTCATCCAGGCAATTTGATCTCTTTCCCCATATCAATCAGTAAATGTATTTTTACTAAAATCTCCTCACATACTTAATCTAATGTCAATATCACTTACTATTTATTTTCCTTGGGTTGTCTGTTGCTATTGTCCAACATGTCTTTTATATGCTCTCTTCCTCTTAGAGTTCTTTCAAATATGCTTTCCTGCTTCTTCCGTTTCTTCAGGCATTGCTTGGAGTAATAGGAAATCTCTCTCTTTGTTAACTTGTTGCATAGTCTTTTCTCACTTCTTTTTTTCTTTTAACTGTATATAGTTGACTCTTTCAGAGTTCACAGACACTGAGCTACCCCACAATCAGAAATACGCATGTAACTACAATTGGCCCTCCACATATGTGAATTCCCAATGGCAGAGTTGACCCTTGAACAATGTGGGTTTGAAATGTGCATGGTCATGTAAAGTGCAGTTGATTGAACTGCTGTCAGTTGAAAACAAAATCGAGGTGTAAAGGGACCTGTACAGTTCAAACCCATGTTGTTCAAGGGTCAACTGCACACTGTTGCACTCTTTCACCAACTCAAGTCAGACACCACAACTCCTGAGATCTTATTTTTGTTTTTACCATATACAGGAAAACTACAGTAGTATATTAAGTAAGTTACAAACTTGTGGAACAGAAGCAACAAGTGACACTGTAAAATTTGCAGTTCTTCATCAAAATCAAAAGTAATGCAAAAAGAAAAAAAATCAACTTTGCCCTTTTGAAAAAACCTGTCATTACAACAGCAGTTTAGTTCTCTTAGCACAACCACCACCACCATGTTAGTTATACTGTGCCTCTGCTTCCTGGATGATCTCATCTAGTTCTCATTCCCATTTGAATGTCACATAAACATTTAAAATTCAACATGCCCCAAACTCAATTTATAATATTATCCCAAAGCTACTAATCTTGCTGTGATTTGCTGTTTTATAAGTGATGCCTCCTTTCACACAGTATTCGTAGACCCTTCTCTTTTTCCATTACCCACTAGCCAATCATGACCAAGTCCTACCTATTCTCTCTCCCTAATACTTGCTCAATCTTCCACATCTGACTTCCTTCTGCTGTCAGTGCTATATTTCCATCCTCATCTGGATTATTTTAGTTAGGCAAAGTACCTACATCCCTGGGGCTGAAGTACGAGGTACTTCCTTTACACTGCTATCAGGGAAAATCTTTCTAAGCTGCACATTTAATCATTAGTAACTTTCTGCCTCAATTCTTCCAACAGACATCCACTACCTTCATGATCAATCTCTCACCATTCCTAACCTCAAACTCTATGTCTTGGACAAACTGAACTATTTGAAGGCATAAGAATGTGACAAGTTCCCTACTACCTCTCAGCATTCTTCTTATATTGCCCCTTCTGGCTGGAAAGCCACTCATCTCTCATCACCACCTTACTGCTTAGCATATCCCTTTGTCAAAAACTCACTTTCATGAAATTCTACTCTGTTCTGGTAACCTCTCCTCAATGAGCTCATGATGACCTGCACTGACCTCTTGCACAGTTCCATTATATCATGCAGTAATAGTTCATGTAGTCTTTGTTCTCCACTTCAGTAAGAACCCATTGAAAGTAGGAACTTGTTTCTTATCTCTATCCCCAGTACAAGGAGACTGAGTTGTTCTAAGGTACAATTTTAGAGCTATGAGAATCAGATTATATAAATGTATATAAATGTATATAAACCTTTAGTCAGATGCACAATGAAGCTGGGTTACATGATGACAAAGAGAAATTGTCATATGTCTTGGTGTGAACCCCCAACCAGAAACTTAGGAAAACAACCTAGGAGACAGCCTAGCATTTGTAACATTTAAACACACAATTTAATATTGTAAATTCAAATGAAAAAAAAGTCTAGACAGTCATACAAACTGCAATAGGCATATCATGTTACCCAAATTTTCTACGTCACTTTAAAGTCCCTCTAAACTCAATGATGTATGACAGTTTATCAGTGCCTTGCAGGATCAGTTTTCTTAAGATCTCCATTCAATCATGGGCCTTAAAAGATGGAAGTTCTGGTCCTATGCTCCATACCCAGAAAAGCAGTAAGAAAATTTCTGATTCTGCCATGTGGATCTGCCAGTGTCTTCTTCCCACCAATGACTCTGTTGTGTAGAAAGATACAGCTCTATTTGGATACCCTCAATCTCAGTGAAGGTGACCTCTCTTTCTATACCTGCTAATCTTAACATCAGTTACTCCTATCCTTATAATGGTTACCTCCTAATTTAAGTTCTTCACTATTTGTGGACACTGACCCCCTAAGAATGATTCTCACTTTATTTGATTCACTGGCTGTGGTTCTGAAACACACATGGACATGTGAATCACCTGGAGCCATTTGTTAAACAGAAAGTATGCTGAGTGCTGAGTCCCATCTCTGGTGATCTGTATTTTCAGTAAGTGCTCAATATCATTCAAATGGATCTGACCCTAGAATCAGAATTTAAAAACCACTGCAAAGGGAAGGACTCTATCCTGACTACCTCTCCTTTTTATCACTAATCATGTTGGCTACATTTGTTTGTTTGTTTCTTTCTTTCTATATTTCTTCCTTACTAGTGAGAGACAATAAACCTCAGGAAAATATTACGATTTGTGTTACAAAGCACAAGTTTTCTAGTAGCGAAACAACAATAAATATCTCTTCTCTAAGGCCAAATACATTTTTCGCAGAAATGTCCTGACATAGGAATAGCTGCAGGACACTGAACAAGGTATCAAAGACAACCAGTTAAAATTTTTGAGTGACAACTCTTACTGTTCTTTCTTGTTGGTTACATAAATTTGAAAACATTATGAAAAATACGAACAATTCTGCAACATAAGGTATTTTCTTTACTGTCTTAATATTGTGGTGCCTAATGTATTCCTTTTGCCAATGGCAGTGTTCAATGAGCCCTGTTTATCTGAGAAAGCTATGTCTTAAAGAGGATCTATGAAATGATTCTTGCAAAATTAAAGCTTCAAAGAGGTCCAGTGCACATGTCACCAGGAAAGTTTTCAACAGTACTGTTTATGCTCTTCGATATTTGCGCACCACTGTGATATGGTTTATTTTTTACCTCTCTTTAGAAAAGATATCTGCCCATTAGTAAACTTTTGTGAATGTCTTAAAACCATTCAAGTCACTCAGTAGCTACTAGGACTAAGTCAGAATAGTTTTAATAATGTTAACTACAAATTGCAAAGATGATAATCATAGCTTATGTGGGGAATAAGAAAGGACGACAATACTCTTGAAAGATGGAATAGATTTTAGTCTGATGAATAATAGGCAAATTTTGTCATTATGTAAATAGTAGGACCAGTTTTTTTTTTAAAGAATCACAAATGATTTCTTAAGTTCTAATAGCATTTAGATTTGGAAGGACAGCTTTATAATACTGATGTAAATTAGGATAATCCTTCTAATGTTGTTGTGCCCAACAGTCAGTGGGAGTACAAAATATATTGTTTCTGGCAGGTAAGAAGTCAGTAAGACTATGTTCTTTTGTAAAGTACACACTCATGACCCAAATTTTATTTAATCTCTGAGATGCCAAAGTAGTCTTATTCAATGAACAAGAAAATTATGAACCAAAATTATGCAGGCCTAGGCATTTGCTGAAAATAATGTTTTTGGTTTGCCACATGGACTTTTACGCACAAAAACATGCTTTTCAATTTCCTTTATCATGCCAGAGTACCAGAAGCCTTTCTACAAATCTACTGAGTCCCACAGATCATCAGAAATATTTTACAAAGGCTATTCACATATACTAGTCAATCCCAGGGCCTTGTGATTATGACCTCCCATGATGTCATGCAACTCTGTAATAATGGAAAACCATGAGACCTAAGGAACTAGGTTCGCATTCTGGCTCACTGAGTACTAGCTTTGTCATTTAGATAAGGTTACTTAATAGTAATTTAAAATTTCAAGTTAAATATAAATATTAAAAAATAGAAAACTTCAGCCCTCTCTGGTGTAACTCAGTGGGTTAGGCATTGACCACAGACTGAAAGGTCACTGGTTCGATTCTGGTGAGGACACATGCCTGGGTTTTGGGCCAGGTCTTCTGTTAGGGACAAACAATCAATATTTCTCTCACACATCAATGTTTCTCTCATGACCTTCTTTTCCTCCCTTCTCCTCTTTCTAAAAACAAAATAAATAAATAAAATCCTTAACAAAAACTTTAACTATACTTTAAGTGAGAAATGGGAAAGGAAAATATTGGTCTTAGTAAATAGAAGACTTTAGTCTAACAAGTCATATGTTGCATAATAATGAGAAAATTCTTCAACTATTTAGACAGAAGGACCTTAATTTTAAATTTAAAAAAATTAAAATAGTAACAATAACACATATGAGGTCAAATCATTGTGCTTGTTGTCTTCTTGTACTATTGCTTATTGTATAAATTGATGTGAGGTTTTAAAGAAAAAATATATGTGAAACATCTGAAGCATAACAGATCCTCAATAATTTATACACACATGTCAAAATTAAGCTCTACAAGTCGTTTTTCACTGCTCAGATATGTGTGCTAAAGAATGTGGGTTTGCCCAAAGAGAAGTCCGGCATTTGCTCTCGACTTTTGGAGTAACCTATGTCATACCTCATGGGAGTGTCTTTTTTAGGGCCAGAGCCTTCCCACGAGATATTAGGGTAGGGCAGGGCACACACAACAGTCTTAGGGTGGGGACTGGCTAAGCTGGAAAAAGCAACCATGTTTTAGAATGTGAGATTTGCAATCTAGCATCAGAAATCAAAAACATGGTCAATCAATCAATCAATCAATCATGCCTCTGTAATAAAGCTTCCAATAAAAACGCTAAACACCGGGGCTTGGGTGAGCTTTCCTGGTTGGCAATATTCTGTGCATATTGTCACACATCAATTGTAGGACAGCAATGCATCCTGAGGACATAGGAGGCTTCATATTTGTAAGTGACCCAGACTCTGTGTTATGGGTCTCTTCCTTGGCTCTACCCTTTACCTGTTATAAGCGATAACTGTGACTATAGTAACTGTCAGTGAGTTTTGTCACTCCTTTTGGTGAATTATCAAAACTGAGGGTGGCTTTGGGAGCTCCAAACTTGCAACTGCTGTCAGAAGTGAGAGCGGTCTTCGAGAGTGCCCCCATGCCCCATAGTTTGTTAACTGAGTAAAGTGATACCATATCATTTAAGTTCATATAAATGACAATTCTTGACTAAGAATTTGCTATCTGTGATAAAATATTTTTTCAAAAGTTAAGGAAATACTGAACCTTCTTAAACTTTAGGTTCTACCACTCATACATATTTGTTATAAAGTTTCCTAATTAAAAAATTACCCTACAACTACTTGATGCTTATTTCAATGAAGACAGATACCATTCTCTAAATCTGTCTGAAGGCCGTACCCATAGGATCTACCCATAGGCTACACTATCATCAAATTTTTGTCTTTCCATAAAATTATGATGAATTGGTCTAAATTACAATATCCAGGCCAGAGTCCTACTACACCTGAAATTCAAGAAACAAGTATCTCATCTGCCTTCTTTCTGTAGTTGGAAAGCATTTATATACTGCCAAGATCAAACCTGGAAATCAATATCATATCTGGGAACACATGTAGAGGAAACAGGATAAAAGATCTGGTGATTACTACAGCTCTTTTTAGTTATAGCCTAAAGATTTTAAAAGTTTGGCTAAATTATTGTCAGTGATTTATCCTTTCCCTAGAACAGCAGTGTATAACAGAGTGTGATTTTGTCCCCAAGAATATTTGGCCACATCTAGAGACATGGTTTTAAAAATCCCCACCCAAGATATGTTCATTGATTTTAGAGAGAGAGAAAGAGAGAAACATTGTTTGTTTGCCTCCCATACACACCCCAACTGGGGATTGAACCCACAACCTAGGCATGTGCCTGACAGGGAATTGAATCCTCAACCTTTTTGGTGTATTGGAAAATGCTCCAACCAACTTAGCCACCTGGCCAGGGTGAGACTTTTTTTTTATTATAAAACTAGAGAAGTGCTACTGGCATCTAGCAGTTAGAAGCCAGAAACGATAATTATTCTACAATGCACAGGGAAGCTTCCCTCAACAAAGAATTGTCCAGCCTCAAGTGTCCATAGTGGTAAAGCTGAGAAATCCTGTCTGGAGATATTACACTTTCAGTCAAACTGATTTTTTTTTTTTTTGTCCCCAAGATCAGTATAGGATGATTTCATCTTGATTCTTTCTATAGATATGACTCTTCCTATATGTCCAGATCAGATAATGTCACTTATTTAAAGTAAAATCCTAAGGTAATTAAGCTACATAGGGGCTACACATGAGTATCCCTTGAGGAAATTGAAAATAGATTTCTCAAGTTCCTCTTTCAGAGATTCTTAATCAATATGAAGGTTGAGACCTAGGAATCTCTATATATGACCTCTCTCTAAGATGATTCTAACTAGAAGCCACCTTTGGGAACTGCTGAGCTAGCAAGCCATCTGAAGTCTTTGTGAAAAATACTGATTATCAGGCCCGCCAATACCTCTGATTCAGAGGGAACGAATCAGAATTTCCAGGAGTAAGACCAGAGAAGTTGTATTTTTAACAAGTATCCCCAGATGACTCTTACTATCAGGCATGCTTGGGAAATATTGGCCAAGAGGGCATCTAAAAAATTAGGATCTGTGATTATGGCTCATAGAGGATGGCATGACCAAAGGCGGGGAAAAGTGTTAAAAGCTAAATTCAGTTCATCGGGGCCTCAGGGAAGCAGGAACTGTTATATTGTGGGTTACAAAACAAGTTGAAGTCTAACAGGATACCATGGCAGGAAGTACTTGGACTCTGCTCTGTGAAGGTTGTATTGTCCCTAGAACTGCTGAAAATACACTGTGTAGAGAGAAGTATCAATCAGTAACTTCCTCTTTCCATTAATATTGCAGAAAGAATTCTCTCAGCCACTGCTTTAAAATCTATATCCAGGTTTGTGAGCATTAAGCTAATGGTGGATAGAGAGAATGAAGAATGACATACCAGGACCCAAGACATGTTCCACCTTCTGCCAGAGTTGAAGCCCTCCAAAATTAGAATTCCCAAGTGACCTCATTATGCATGAGCACACAAACTTAGCCTCAAAATAAACTCTGGATAATATTTCTGACTCAAGCTCTTCAGACATAGCTCAACACTGATAAATATCTAAACAGCTCACTTGTGTCAAGCTTCCCACCAACTGATTAAGATCCCATAAGTGAATGAGTCATACTTCAACAATGGGAGGGCTAAGTGTTAGACAGCCACAGAACATAAACTAGTCATTCAATAGACAACTGCTCCATAAATCTATAAGAAAAACCAGCGTAAGGAGACAGTACCCGTTGAAAACATTTGCTGTTGGTCACTAGTACGTGGTAAACTGCAGACTCACTCAGTCTCAGCTTAGAAAGGAACTAAGCTATCAGCTAATTCAAGTACCAGAAGAGCAAATGTCTGCTACATCAACCAGTTCAGTGGTCCCAAATCTGGCTACATGACAGATTATAATCAGGAGATTTTTTAAAATACATACACTTGGGCCTCACTTCAGCCCTGCTGCACTAAAATCTCTAGGAGTAGTAAAATCTCTAGATGGAGGTTGTGCTTTCTATCTTTGGGCAGCTTTTTAAATGCCTCATTAAATTGTCATAAAATTCTTCCCCATAACTTCCAACCATTGGTTCTTGTTCAATTATCTGAGGCCTGTGCTTAATGTCTTCTTTTTTTCTCACTTAAATGTCTCCAATCTTCCCATTGTTCAACATGTCACATAATGCTGAGTCCCTAACATCTGCTTAGTCTCCTATAAAGAAATGTTTTCTAGTTAGTATATCACAGCCCAGACAAAATGTGATTTCTAATGCATAGCAGAACAGGTTAGGAGCCTCCCTCACATTCTAGATATTTTGTTTCCATTATCCTATTTACCCATAGCTAGATCTCAATCTCTCTTTGCAATAGTTTACATTTTCCTGGCCAAGTTCCTTTTCCATTCCCCGACACATACTAGTCAAAATCTTCATGGAACAGTTTATTTAAATCCCACCTCAATCCCCTTACTCTTAACTGATAATGATGATCTTAGTCCTTAGAAAAGTACATGCTTAATATGTCCCCAACCCACCAAATTAACATCTGATACAACACATAGTATCAAATTACCACATCAGAACCACACATATCAAGAACCTTTCCTAGTATTTTTTAGTAATAAAGTCAAGCATGTTAGCAATCAAGAGACAGAAGTCTGGACCCTGTATGGCTCCCTAGGTCCTTCCTTTCTACATTGGACAAGGAGCCATCTGACACAGAAAAATAGATGAGGTCTCTAAGTGAGGTTTGTGGCTCACCTTCCATAATCAAGATGGTTTAGTTATGAAATCTCTCCATTTTATACCCCAGAGAATTATAGAACTCATGCATTTTCATAAATAATTCTGAGCCAAGGGCAGTCTATAAAGAACATTCCATAGATAACGACTCTCCTCCTGACAAACATTATTTGCTTATTTACCCAAAGGATCAGTTGCCATGTTTACAGAGAGATGATACTGAGTCATCTGCCTTCTTTTCTTTCCCTGAAAGCCTCACCATGGTAATCAGTGCAGAAATGAATCACAGGCCTGCTGCTTGAACTCCTTTCTTCCCAACATCTATTCTTACTTCTTTATTCTTATTTTTATTCTTCTTATTCTTATTCTTAATGTAAAGCAGGAAGAAGCCCTGCTTTACATTAGTAAGGTGCTCTGAAGATTATTCTCACTATTCTTTTCCATTTGGCCCTTTAAAAATAATATAGCTTTTTTTCTTTTTTTATTATTCCCAATAATAGAGCTTAAACATATTTCTACCTACCAGCCTTTTCTCCTTACCATATAAATATACTCATTCTCTCCCATTCAAAAACTAGTCCTCAAAATTTATTATCCCAGACATATTCAATATCTCTTCTTTACATTTAAAATCACTGATGCTTGTTTAGACCTAAATGTGACTGTTGGAGCCACATGCGGCATTTGGGTATTTCCTGAGCTACAGAAAACACTTTTGCTGTCTATTGAATATACCCAACTGGGTGTCTTATAAATACCTAAAACTCAGAGTATTCAAACTTAAAACTGTTGTCTCTAATTTATCTTCTCTAACATGTTTCTGTATCTATTTTCCCATTTTAGTAAATGGCATACACAGATACCTAGATTTCCAGACTGAGAACCATGTGAAATGTACCTTTTTCTACTGCGATTGATGTGTAGTCACTTAGTCAGTGAGCAACATTATTTTGTCTGCATAATAAATCTCAACCCATTTCCCTTTCACTACCAATAACAGTGCATTAATTAAAGATTTTATCATGTTAGTTCAATAGCTCAACATCTACATCATATAATATCTAGCCACAATTTTCCATATTTTCCAGTTGTCGAAATCTCATCAATTCTCAGTCAGGGTACACTAAGTCTAACATATTTTCCTGATCTGCTAGTTTAGAAACATCATCAAAAAGGAAATGAGTCAGAATAACAATTTATTCTGTGATATTACTTAGATATTGTTTTCATTTGTTTTGTTATTGTTTTGTTAGTGATTTGTTTTTATTTTTTTGTTTCTCTGCCAGTTCTCAACCAAAGCCATAGAGTTTTTCTGGTCCTGAATTCCCAGGCTGACATTTTTAAAGAAGCTTTAGGGAAAAAATATTAAGATTTGTTTGTAACACCAAATACATAATTTGGGCTGGTCTATACTTGCATGCAAGAACCTCTCTAGTAGACAAAGACTGACAGAGACCAGAGGTGGGGTAGATAAAGGTTGAAAGAAGGAGAAGAGACTAGTCATGGATATGGACAACAGAGTGGGGAAATGACTATGGAAGTGGGGGGTGAGCTGGGCAGAGAAGGACAAAGAGGGAAAAATTGGTACAACCATAATAAAATAACAGTAAAATATTTTAAAAAAGAAAAAATCTCTCTAGCACAGACAAAAGTTACAATTTCTCATGTTGCCACTTTAATTTTGGAGTCTAATTTTTAGAATTCTTTTGAGTTCCTAAATGAGGGAGATATATCAAACCCAGTTCATCTTCTGTTATTTAAACAGTAATAGATGTCTATTAAGGACAACATGGTAAACAGAAAAATGAAAAGTAAAAAGAGACACCCATAATCCCAAACTCAAAGATAACCATTATATCAGTGAGGGTTCTCCTGAGAAACAGAACCAAAAGATATAATATCCTTTATTATAAATGCATATCACATGTGTAATATATGCATAAATACAATTGACTCCCATGATTGTGGGGGCAGGCAAGTCAAAACATCCATAGTATAAGCTACTGTAGCAGGTTAGACACTGAGGCAGCCATTGATGTTTCAGTTTTGAAGCAAAATTTCCTCACCAGGAAATCTCTATGGTTGCTCTCTGCCTTTCAACTGATTGGTTGAGGCTCACGCACATTATTAAGGATAATTTCCTTTACTTAAAGTCAATTTATTTTAATCATCCACATATACAAACTACCATCACAGCAGCACTTAGGTAAATATTTCATGTAATAACTGGGTACTACAGCCTAGCCAAGTAAACAATAATATTAGCCATCATGACCATATAACAATTTCTTCAGTCTTTTTCCAGGCATAAGTAGGATTGCACATGTGAGTTCAGTGATAAACCATAATAGAAGGGAAAGGACTTTAAAATAAATTTCTTCTGTCAAATTAAAGTAACTAAGAGCTTAAAATTTAAATTTCATGCATATGCTATTGTAAAGAGAGATACCAATGTCTTTATGTTCTCAGAACTGTATTTAGATTTGTCCGCTCAATTTGTGTAGTTGGCTTCAATAATAAATCTTGGGAAGGCTTGAGAATTATATCTGGTTGCTGGCAGTCTTAGAAATATTTCTTATGATCTGAAAAATATCCTCAAGTTCTCTTTTTCAGGCCCAGATCTTGGAGTTCTGGTCAGGGAAAATAGAAACTGTATCCAACCTCCTTATACTTAGCTACATGACACTCTGAAATAATGGAGCACATTGTGATATTATAATATCACAATATGCTCCAAGCAAAGCCTTCTTCCCACTTCTTCTTATCCTTTTCTTCTGCCTTTTCTTGAAGAACTGTACTTCTCTAGATGCAATGTGCCCCCATCAGTATTCCCTTCTTTCATACTCTGTTATTTTCAGAATATTAGTTTTATTGTCTCAGGTACAATGAAAAGATACTAATGGAGGTGAAAAACAAGATTCTGGCTATTGTAAAATTATAGCACCTTTGCAGTGGAAAGATATCTATCAGTCAACAAGTAAAGGTTTTGAGTAGGCTACCTGAGAGGTCTTCCTGGAAAGATAGGGGAACCATCAGATGATTAAAACGATATTTGAGCCCTAGGATTAAATGAGTTTACTGAGAAAGTGAATGTACAAGATGGGAGAAGAGAAAAAGGAGATGCAGGTACAAAAACCTTGGGTCCTTCAGCACTAGGAGGCTAGGAGATGGGGGTGGGGGGATCAGCAAAGAAAACTGAGAATAATTAGCCAATCAATTGGAAGGAAGGCATCCTGAAAGCAAAGAAGGAAAAATACATCAAGGAAGAGTGTATCAATCCACTATTAAATGATGCAGTTGGGCTAAATATGATGAGGATGACTGCCTATGGGATTTGGCAATGATCATCATGGACCTCTACAACAGCAGGGTCAGCAGAGCAGTGGGGGTGAAAGCCTGACTGGAACAGGTTCAAGAGAGAATGGACAGAGAGGAATTAAATAATGAGAACCAGAACAAGCATTTGTCACTTACTGTGTAGGTGCTGTTCAAAGAACTTACTATGGATTAACAATTCTGTGCTTCACAGCAATCCTATTGGTTAGTCGTCATTCTTATCATTCTGGTTATTCAGATAGGTAAATTGAACAGGGAGCTTATTGAACCTGAACTAGCCAAAGAGCTCATGAATGATAGAGTAAGGATTTGCAAACTGACAGTCATGATCTTAACCTCCACTTTATTCCATCACCCTATATTTAATGAGGGTGATACAAAGTAAGTTACAGTAGCTTATAAATGACCATGACTATCATTTTAAGGAATACGGGTTTTATTTTTGTAAATAAGTGACTGCATGAGCAGATTTGTGATTTTAAACATAACTCTGCCAATATAGGAAATGTGATTTAGAAGAAAGACTGGAATAGAAAAAGCAAATAATGGCCACAATAAGAAAACAGAAGGTTTTTAAGCACCTAAACTAAAGTGACAATGTTACTGAGGAGAGGCCATTACCAAGAATAAAAAGAGGTCTTTATCAAGAAGATAATAATTCTAAACATTTTTATAGCTCATAGCAAAGCTTCAAGATACATGAAGGAAAAATTGATAGAAATTTAAGGGGAATAGACAAATTCACAATAACAGTCAGGGATATCAACATGTCTCTCAATAATCTCTAGAACAGGTATATGGAAAATAAGTAATTATATAGAAGAACTGAACAACACTTTCAACCAATTGTTGATTGTAAACTAACATCTATAGAACCCTTAAATAATAGAATATTTTCTAACACAGAGCACTTACCAAAATAGGTCATACACTGGGCCATTAAACAAGTCAATAAATTTCAAAGGTCAAATTAAACAAGGTGTATTTTATAACAAAAAGTAATTAAATGAATAGTCAATAATGAAAACATATATGAAAAATTCCAAAATATTTGGAAATCAAATAATATATTGTTTGGTAACTCATACATTAAAAATTAAATCAAAAACAGCCTTGGCTGGTGTGACTCAGTGGACTGAGTGCCAGCCTGCAAACCAAAGTGTTACTGGTTCAAATCCCAGTCAGAGCACATGCCTGGGTTGCAGGCCAGGTCCCCAGTGGGGGGTGCACCACAGACTGATGTTCCTGTCCCTTTTTCTCTGTCTCTTTCTCTAAAAGTAAATAAATAAAATCTTTTCTTAAGTATATTTTATTGATTATGCTATTACAGTTTTCCCAATTTTCCCCCTCTCCACCCTGCACTCCCCAACCCTCCACCATCCCCCCCTTAGTTCATGTCCATGGGTTGTACATATAAGTTCTTTGAGTTCTCTGTTTCCTATACCATTTTTGGCCCCTCCCTATCTACTTTATGCCTATCAATTATGCTTCTTATTCCCTGTACCTTTTACCCCCTTTGGCTCCCTTCCCCTTCCCCACTGAAATCCCTCCACATGATTTCCATTTCTCTGATTCTGTTCCTGTTCTAAGCTGTTTGCTTTGTTTTTGTTTTCATTGTTTTTCTTTTTTATTTAGGTTCATTTGTTGATAGTTGTGACTTTGTTGTCATTTTACTGTTCATAGTGACCTCCTTTTTCTTAGATAAGTCCCTTTAACATTTCATATAATAATGGTATGGTAATGATGAACTACTTTAACTTAACTTTTCTAGGAAGCACTTTATCCTTCCATTCTAAATGATTGCTTTGCTGGATAGAGCAATCTTGGATGTAGGTCCTTGCCTTTCATGACTTCAAATACCGCTTTTCAGTCTCTTCTTGCCTGTAAGGTTTCTTTTGAGATACCAGGTGATAGTCTTATGGGAACTCCTTCGTAGGTAACTTTCTACTTTCCTCTTGCTGCTTTTAAGATTCTCTTCTTATTTTTAATCTTGGGTAATGTAATTATGATGTGCCTTGGTGTGTGCTTCCTTGGGTCCAACTTCTTTGGGACTCTCTGGGCATCCTGGAATTGCTGGAAGTCTATTTCCTTTGCCAGATTGGGGAAGTTCTCCTTTATTATTTGTTCAAATAAGTTTTTAATTTCTTATTGTTGTTCTTCTCCTTCTAGCACCCCTATAATTAGGATATTGGAACATTTCAAGTTGTCCTAGAAGTTCCTAAGTCTCTCCTCATTTTTTTGAATTCTTGTTTCTTCATTCTGTTCTAGTTAGATATTTATTATTTCCTTTTGTTCTAAATCATTGATTTGAGTCCTGGTTTCCTTCCTGTCACTATTGGTTCCATGAATATTTTGTTATATTTCATTTTGGGTATCTTTCATTTGTTCCTACATTTTTTGACCAAGCTCAATCAGTCCTGTGAGCATTTTGATTACCAGGGCTTTGAATTCTCCATCAGAGAGGTTGGCTATCTCCTCATCACTTAGCTCTCTTTCTGAAGCTTTGCTCTGTTCTTTCATTTGGGCCCTATTTCTTTATCTCAGAGCCCCTGTTAAGTTATAAGAGGGTGTGGCCTTAGTCATTTACCATAGCAGGGCAACCCTCCTTGCTTGCTGTGGCGCTGCCTGTGGGGCAGGGGTAGCAATGCAGGGAACAATGCAGGGAACAATGCAGATCCCTGCTTGTCTCTAGTCCCACTTTCCAACGAACTCTAGTGTGACACTGAGAGTTCCTCCCACCGTGGCTCCCACCGTAGGCCACCATCAGCTCTGAATCTCAGTTTCCCCTTCAGTCAGTCCCACCCACAGGGTCCACTGCCTCACTGCAGGTTCTCTCTCCATCCGCAGCCTTACTGGAGCAGTTGTTCTGGTTAACTGTTTCTTTAATTCTTTGGTTGTTGGAGTTCCATGCAGTTTGATTTTCTGACACTTCTGTTTATTTACTGATTTTACATTGGTTGTTATCGTCCTTTTGGCTGTGCAAGTAAGTGAAGGGTTTCTACCTATACCTCCATCTTTGCCGGACCATAAATAAAATCTTGAAAAATAAAAATTAAACCAAACACAAATTTATAAAATATTTCAACTGAATAACAATGAAAGCATAAGGTTATTGGAATTTATGGACTACACTAAACATTGCTCAGAAATATGAAGCACTAAAGTACCATGTTAGAAAAGTAAAGACTCAATTAATGATATCATATTTTATCTGAAAAAAAAACTAGAATCAGAGTACATAAAAAGTTAAGTAAAAAGAAAAGTAGAAATAATAAAAATGAGACCAGACATCAATAGAATAAAACACACACACACACAGGACTTCTGGCCAAGAGGGAAATATAAGTAGATACACTGTGCCTCCTCGCATAACCAAAAGAATAACAACAACACATTTAAAAATAAAAACAACCAGAACTGACAGAAAATTGAAGTATATGGAAGTCTGATGAACAAGGAGTTAAAGAAGAAACATTCATCCAGACCAGTAAAAGGGGCAGAGACCAGCAGCTTGGGTGGAGAGGACTCATGGCAAGGTGGTGGCTAGAGGACCTGGACAGGTGAGGCACTGGCTGGCAAATCAGGCTGTCCTACATTTACGTGCGGATAAACCAGGAGGAACAACTGGGGAGTGAGACAGACCACACAACTCAGGGTTCCAGTGTAGGGAAATAAAGCCTCAAAACCTGTGACAAAAAAAAAAAAAAAACCTGTGGAGGTTGTGAGGGCAACAGAAACTCCCAGCCTCATAGGAGAGTTTGTTGGAGAAACCCATGGGTCCTAGAACATACAAAAAACCACCCACATGGGAATCAACCACCAGAAGGGCCCAATTTATTTGTGGGTAGCAGAGGAAGTAACTGAAAGCCCACCAAGAGCAAAGCAAGCAGTATTGTTCCCTCTCTGAGCCCTCCCCAATGTACAATGCCACAATATAGTGATGTGGGTTGCCCTGCACTGGCAAATACTTAAGGCTCTGCCCCTCACTATGTAACAGGCATACCAAGACAAAAAAAAAAAAAAATGGACCAAATGAAAGAACAGATTAAACCTCCAGGAAAAACACAGTAAGCAATGAAGAGTTAGCAAATCTATCAGATGCACAGTTCAAAACACTGGTAATCAAAATGCTCACAGAATTGGTTCAGTATGGTCACAAAATAGAGGCAAAATTGAAGGCTATGAAAAGTAAAATAAAGGAAAATATACAAGGAACCAACAGTGACAGAAAGGACACTGTTTGACCAGAAGGAAGAAGTAAACATCAACCAGAACAGAATGAAGAAAAAAGAATTCAGAAAAATGAGGAGAGGCTTAGGGACTTCCAGGATAACTTTAAATGCTCCAATATCCAGATCATAGGGGTGCCAAAAGGAGAAGAGGAAGAGTGAGAAATAGAGGACTTTTTTGAACAAATAATGAAGGAGAACTTCCCCAATCTGGCAAAGGAAATACACTTCCAGCAATTCCAGGAAGCTCAGAGAGTCCCAAAGAAGTTGGACCTAAGGAAGCACACACCAAAGCACATCATAATTACATTACCCAAGATTAAAAATAATAAGGGACTCTTAAAAGCAGCAAGAGAAAAGGAGAAAGTTACCTACAAAGGAGTTACCATAAAACTATAAGCTGAGTTCTCAAAAGAAACCTTACAGGCAAGAAGGGGCTGGAAAGAAATATTCCAAATCTTGAAAGGCAAGGACCTCCATCCAAGATTGCTCTATCCAGCAAAGCTATCATTTAGAATGGAAGGGCAGATAAAGTGCTACCCAGATAAGGTCAAGATAAAGGAGTTCATCATCACCAAGCTCTTATTATGTGAAATGTTAAAGGGACTTATCTAAGGAAAAGAAGATCAAAAATATGAATAGTTAAATGACAACAAACTCACAACTATCAACAACTAAACCTAGAAAAACAAAAACAAACTAAGCAAACAGCTTAGAACAGGAACAGAATCCCAGAAATCACATAGAGGATTATCCTTACCCACAGGTAAGGGGGTCAGGGGAGAATGAGGGAAAAGCTACAGGGAATAACATGCATAAATGGTAGGTACAAAATAGACATTGGGAGCTTAAGAATAGTATGTAAAATTGAGAAGTCAAAGAACTTGTATGTATGACCCATGGACATGAACTAAGGGGGGAATGCGGGTGGGAGTGGAGATACAAGGTGGAGGGGAGGAATAAAGGAGGGAAAACAGGACAACTGTAATAGCATAATCAATAAAATACATTAAAAAAACAAAAAGATAAATAAGTGAAACCAAAAATTGATTATTTGATAAGATCAATAAAACTGATAAACCTCAAGCCAGACTGATTTGGTGGGGAAAAGAGGGAAAGAGACAGAGAGAGAAGATATCGCTTACCAATATTGATGTAAGGTACAAATAATTATAATTAGAGAAAGAATAGCATTACATTTTTTATATACATAAAAACAGTAACAATGTTATAACAAATAATACAAATACACCTTTATCTATTAAAGAACTTGAATTTTTATTAAAAAACTTTCCCATAGAAATTTTTCTCAGCTAAAGTCCCACATGGAGTCCAGATGAAGGTAGTGATATAGAACTTTCCTGAATGTCCCTCTTCCCAAATATACACCAAGTATACAGTGACATATAGAGTAGTTCCCTTTGAGAGAATTTCGGAAACTAGCTAAGTGACTCCTATACATCAGGTGAATAAGAAAATACGTGAAACATGTGAGAAAGTTTGAGATATACTCTTGCCATAAATTCTACCCCTAGACATGATAAGGAAGGGAACTGTGCACTCCAGCTTCTTCCTGGGTAGTGAGGATTTGCATCACACATCTAGTGCCCCAACTTTTAAGGCTGCCACCTAAAGGTTGGGCCTCTAAATTGCCTACTTTTGAAAGCCAACAAAGTTTGTGTTCACAAGTCGAAGAGGACTATAGCAGACAAAGGAGCAGCTGTTAATCATATGACCATCTCAGTAGATGCAGCATTTGACAAAATCAACATCTTTTCATGATAAAAAAGAACTCTCAGCAAATTATATATGGAAGGAGAGTTCCTCATCATATATGATAAGTCCACAGCTAACATACTCAAAGATGAAAAACTGAAAGCTTTTTCTCTAAGATCATAAACAAGACAGAGATTCCTACTCTTGCCACTTTTATCCAATATAGTACTGGAAGACCCAGTCAGAGCAACTAGTCAAGAAAAAAATATAAAAGGCATCCAAATTGAAATGGAAGAAGTAAAATGATCTCTTTGCAAATTGTATAATATTTTACATAGAAAATTCTAAAAGTTTCACTAAAATTTGTTAGAATAAATAAATTCAGTGAAGTTGGAGAATACAAAATAAACACAAAAATCACTTGAGTTTCTACACAACAATAATGAATTGTTGGAAAGAAAATTTAAGAAAATGGTCCCATTTACAATATCATCAAAAATAATAAAATACTTAGGAACAAATTAATCCAGGAGATGAAAAATCTCTACACTGAAAACTATAAAACATTGATGAAACAAACTGAAGACAACACAAATAAATTTAAAAATATGCCATCTTCATGAATTTGAAAAAATAATATTTTTAAAATATTTGTGCCACCCAAAGTGATCTCTATAAATTGAATGGAATGCCTATCAAAATTCCAATTGCATTTTATAGGACCAGAAATAGCAATCCTAAAACTTGTGGAATCACAAAAGACCCAGAATAACCAAAGCCATTTTGAGAAAGAACAAGGGTAGAGGCATTACACTTCCTGATTTCAAACTATACTACAAAGCTATAATAATGAAAACAGTATGTTAATGACACTAAAATGGACACATAGATCAATGGAATATAGAGCCTAGAAATAAACCCTTTCATGTATGGTTAATTAATTTTTAACAAACATGTCAAAATTACACAGTGGGAAAAAGATAGTCTATACACTAAATAGGACTGGAAAAGTTGGATAACCACAAGCAAAGGAATAAAACTGAACCCTTATCATATACCTTACACAAAAATCAACTTAAAATAGACTAAAGACTTGAACATAACACCTGAAGCCATAAAACTTTTAGAAGAAAAAAAAATAAGGGGTAATTTTCTTGACATTGGCAACAAAACCAAAAATGAACAAGTGAAACTACATCAAATTAAGCTTCTGCACATCAAAAGAAACTATCAACAAAATGAAAGGGCAACCTTTGGAATGGGAAAACATATTTGCAAGGCACGTATCTGATAATGAGTTAACATTCAAAATATACAAGGAATTCATGCAACTTTATAGCAAGAAAAAAACCAATATACCTAACATCACTAATTACCAGGGAATGCAAATCACAACCAAAATGAGATATCAACTCACACATGTTAGGATGTCTATTATCAAAAAGACAAACAAAAGCAGATGCTGGAGACAATGTGGAGAATTGGGAACCCTTGCACACTGTCAGTGTAAATCTAAACTCCTATAGCCAATATAAAAATAGAATTAAGGTTTCTCAAGAAATTAAAAGTGGAGCTACCATATGATTTAGCAATCTCATTTAATTCCAAATGAAGTGAAATTATTATCTAAAAGAGATATCTGTGCTTTCCCATTCATTGAAGCATTATAATAGCCAGAGTATTAAAACAACATAACTGCTTATCAATGGACGGATGGATAAAGAAGATGTGGCATACATATATGCAATGGTATAATGTTCAGTCCTAATAATGATAATTTTTTTAAAAAGGAAATCTTGCTACTAGTGACAACATGGATGGACTCTCAGGGTATTATGTTAAATGAAATAAGTCAGACAAAGAAAGACAAATATTATGATATCATTTTTGTGTGGGATTTACAAACTAAAAAAAAAAAGAGTAGAACAGTGGTTCCTAGCACTTAAGGGGTGGGGGAAATGGAAAATATTGGTTAAAGGGTACAACTTCCAGTCATGACTAAGTTCTTGGCATCTGATGTGCCAAATGGTGAGTACGTATTTACAAGGTATGTCTGGTAAAAGTCCAGCCATTGTTAATATAATGAGAATGGTTTACATGACATTGATGTAACCTGGCAGCCAAGGATAATGGACTGGAATGTGCATGCATTAACTTAACTGTACTTAACTGTATTTAGTTACAGTTAATGTACATAACTGTACTGCAGTTAACATGCATGATTTCACCATACTAGTCAGTGGGGACAGTAGATGCCATTGATTGAGCATATATACTATCTAGCTGTTGCATTCAAAATGACTGAGTGAGTAGAACAAAGAATCTGCATCAAATTTTGCACTAAGCTTGAACATTCCTCCACGGAAACTATCTGGATGATTCAAAAGGCTTTTGGAAACAATGCAATGAATGCAGCGCAAAGAAAAGTGTGACACAAACACTTCAAAGATGGTCAAGAATTTATTGAAAGTGATCCATGTTCTGGAAGGCCTGCAACAAGCAGAACAACCTGAGAATATCATCTGTGTACAGGCCGCAATTAACAAAGATTGGAGACTGTTAGTGCCAGAACTAGAAGATGATCTTTGGATCTCAGTATTCCAAAAAATACTGTGTCCAATATTTTGACTCAGAATCTTGTCATGAAATGTGTCATGGCAAAATTCATTCCATGGCTTCTGCTACAAGAGCAGAAGGAACATTGTGCTGCAGTTGCTAATGACTTCATTCAAACTGCTACCAATGAACCAAATTCCCTCAAGAAGGTCATAACCTGAGATGAATTGTGGGTCTATGGCTAAGACCCAGAAACAAAGATCCAGGCGTCCCGATGGAAGTTGCCTGGTTCTCCACATACAAAGCAGCAGCAAGATCAAGACCATGTTAACTGTGTTTTTTGATTGGAAAGGTGTTGTCCATCATGAGTACACCCCTCCAGGCCAAACAATTAGTAAGGAGTACTGCCTCAATGTTCTTCATTTGTTGAAAGATGCAATACAATGAAAATGGCACAGCGATGGGCAACTGCTGATTGGCATCTTCATTGTGACAAGACACCCACTCATGTATCACATCTCCTGCATAGCTTTTTAATGAAACATCAAATCACCCAGGTGATTTAGCCCAATACAGCCCAAATTTGCGGCCCTGTGACTTCTTGCTTTTCCCAAAACTAAAATCACCTTTGAAAGGGAAAAGATTTCAGACCATCTATGAGATTCAGGAAAATACGTGTATGATGGGGCAGCTGATGGCGATCCCAAAAAGGAATCTTGCAGAGTGTTTTGAACAATGGAAGAGACACTGGGAGAACTGTGTGAGGTCCCAAGATACCTGGTTTGAAGAGAAGTGAGGTATCATAGTCCTATATACAATGTTTCTTGTATATTGTATCTTCTTCAGCAAAGGTCTCTATTTTTCCTATTACATGGCTAGATACTTTCTGTATTATATACTTGAGAGTTGATAAGAGAGTAGACCTTAAATTATCTCACCAACTCAAAAAGTTGTAATTTTGTGAGGTGATGGATATTTTAACTTCATTGAGGCAAATATTTCACAAAGTTACATGTATCAAATCATCACATTGTACACCTTTAATTTACACAATGTTATAAGTCAATTACATCTCAATAAAGCTGGATGAAAAAAGCAAATCCAAACTAATTTTTAAAAAAACAGAAAAGGAGCCATGATAGAATGTCTAAAATTTTTAAAAAACTTGAAATTTAGACAAAATAATTTTAACCAGATTTTAAGTGTCTCAGAAAACAAAATAAAATAGTCTTGAAAATATCAAAACAGCAACCCTCATTCAAGCCTAGAATAATGTTTCTCAATCTCAAATTTGGCCACATATTCTAGAAACAACAACATGTATTCAACCCTCCATATCTATGCCTTCCTCATTTGTGAATTTAACCAACTACAATCAAAAACAGTATTTTCAATCTGTAATTGGGAAATCACAGGTATGGAAGGCCAGCTATATTTTGTACTATACCATTTTACATATGGGACTTGTGCATTCTGGATTTTGGCATCTGTGGAGGGCCTGGGACCAATCCTTTATGTGTATCAGGGGTGACTGTGCTAACAAAAACTGTGAGAAAAATTTAACAGAAGAATGTGAGGAAAACTTAACAACTCTGATGCATCAAAGCTTAACACAGTTTAGAATTATCAACCTAGAGTTTTCACTAAACAAAGAAATACATTTATCAAATTAAAATTTTTATAAGAATCATCTCATCATTTTAGAACATCACATTTAGACATTGTATTTAGACAAAATATTTTCACAAAATTTGCTATAATCATAAAAGTCAAGATATCCTTTAATAATAGATAATAACCCATAATTACTCTTTAAGACTGTCAATAACTTATACTATAGTAATTCAACTTTATTCTAAGTTTCTTTGTCACAAGTTTGGAGTGCAAAAATATAAGCCAAGCTTTGGAAGAACGCATCACATTGTAACTTGAAATGAAATTAAAACTAAATAGGAATATGCCCTCAAGGCAATCTAAGTATGTTTTTCTTTATGTTTACACATCTTTTTTAAATATTCACCCATGGTTATCTTATTTAAATGAAGATTTTTACAAAGAAAATAGGTTTTTCTATCTAGACATTGAAATGTAAAATATGCAAGAAGATAGTGGTGAATACAGGATAGAAATGTCTGTCGCACAAAGAATCAAATAGAAAGAGAATAAGAGATATGAAGAATTTACTGAGAAAGAAAATAGCACATAACTTTAGATGTGTGACTCAAACTCAAGGAATTTAAAGTAGATAAGGGAACTGAAGAAAATGCCTTTTTCACTACAAGCTACATATACAGAAAAGAAATATGGCTGTACATTTTATCCTTGTCAAAAGGGTTTAGTGTAAAAGGATATCTTAAGCAATTACTTCAATCATGAACTTATTTCAAAATAGTTATTTTATACACTCTAGACTAAATGAAAATAACAAGTAATTTCAAACCACTTGTTTTTATTGTTTATTTTCCAACCAGCAGTTCACATCCTGGGGTTTTCTTTCATCTCCTTATTTACAAAGCTACTTTCAAATGACTATCTTTTTGCAAAGTATGTCCTTCCAGAACCCCTTAGTCTCTAATAGCTTAGTTAAGACCTCCCTATAGCTGGGAAAGAGGCCTCCATTTTAGTTCCATATGGATGTCACCCTCCATTTCAATAGGAGAAACCTGTTCTTTCTCCATATTAGATACCTCTTCAGGAAGATTCCAGTGCTAAAGGCTCTCCAGATTTTGGTTCATCTTTTAACGTTGCTGATTCTGATTTTACCACTGGGACATCTATTGTCTTGGAAGATTGATATTCAATAGACACATTATCTACCAGAGCTTCATCTGCAGGGGTTTCTTCAGATAGCAGAGGCTGAGCAGCACCAGGGGAATCTTTTATAGAGATATGTGTGACAGAGGCCTCTTCAGACGACGGAGGTTGTTTGTCAACAGGGACCATTTCTGAAGTAGTTTCTTCAGTCGGTAGAAGATGCCGTTCAGTATAAGTCACTTCTGCAGAGGCCTCCTCAGC